>CAXKVV010001763.1:0-33074 GCA_964058805.1 Schoenoplectus triqueter
GCATATTCTGACTTCCATTTATTTGTTATAAATTAGTATGATGGTTGTCATTGATATTGGCAGAAAAACTGATATTCAGTTCAACCAGCAGTCTCAGATTGTACTGTGATTATTATCCTTGTGGTACAGCATAGGTGTTTAAATTGCTGTCTTGTCCAAACTAGTAAATCAATGAAAAATGAAAATATTCATAGAATAATTAAGATGCCCGCAGTATTACTATAAAACATAAATGGAAGAAAAAGCGCCCCCAGCCCCCCACTACTCCCAGAAAAGTAGCATATTTAGCTAAATATATGAATTCACAAAAGGAATCTGGTCAACAAGTCTAACAACCAAGCTCTTATTAATAATATCTAGCCAGAATTACAGATCAAATTATCATTTGGGAACTGACCTCTTTTGGAAAATATATAATATTGCTCAATAACCAAATTTCTACATTTCACCCCAAAATCTCTAAATTTAACATAGTTATTTACCATGAATTGAAATTTGCTTACTTCTTGTTGATGAAAGCAGCCATTGCCTTGATTTCTTTAACAGCCTTCTCACACTTCGGCTTAGCTAAGAAGTACACATGCCTCTCGCCATAAGTCTCATACATTTCGACTTCCCCTTTCCATCCATTACTTTGTAGCGTCTCAACATATGCCCTCCCCCTTTCTCGAAACATGTCATTCTCAGCCACTGTCACCATCACTCGGTCACACCTGGGCATCATCCACTCCTCCCTTGTTGCTAATATTGGGTTCAAAAATGGATGGTCAAGATCAAATTTTCCTGCACATATAAAGTTCCATGTCTGATCCAACCAGTACCTGAAATCTGGTTCTAGTGCCTCAGTTTCAATTGGATCCTTGCCCCAGAAATAAGGATTCATAAGTAATAACCCCTTGATTTTTGGAAAATCTTTCAAAAGTTCCCTGTCAGACCATACAACTAAATTATGTGCAATGTTAGCACCAGCACTATCTCCTGCCAAAATTATGTGATCTGGATTACCATGTTTGCTAAGCCATGGCTCAGTACCTGATCTGCAACTCGACACAACCCATTTTAGTGCATCCAATGCATCTTCATATGGTACTGGTACTGGGTACTCTGGTGCTAGACGGTAAGTTACTGAAACAGCAATGGCTTTAGCATTGCTAACTAAGCAGTTGACCAAGTTGTGGTAAACTGGAGAGCCTGCAGTATGGATCATAAAAGCTCCACCATGGATGAAAAAAAGAATTGGCAGTTTGTCGTTGAAGTATTTAAGGTTAGGAAGGTAGAGACGGACAGATAAACCAGTAGATTCGTCGATCACTACGTCTTTTGATTTTACACCAGTTATGGGGTCAATGGTGGCTGGAGCAACTGTGGTTCCGTCAAAGCGCTCGATGTGACCGCTTTTGTAGTAACACAACACACCCGGGAATTCATACTCCAGCTCCATGTCAGGATCTGTAGAGATGATAGAGAAAGAGATCAATTTGGCCTTGGTGAAGGATACATCAATAATATGGAGATCCCAACTTGTATATATTTATGTACTTTTTCTATTTTGTGGAGTTTCTTGCCATGCTAATATGCTGTCCTTTTCTTTCCTTATTTCATTTTGAAGTTTCTGACATAAGTCCTAACGGTTCATGTATGTAGGAATCTGATTCCGTCCCATCTCACTTGTACCAAATGGCATTTTAAAAGTTATGCTATTACAAATTAATAGAAACATACCAGCTAGTGGTATCTGCTATTCGTTTCTTTTCCAATTCTCTATCTGCAAGTGCTAGCATAGGAGTTTGAAATTTGAACCACATCTCCAAGTTGAAAGATATTTATCCCTAGTTATAAACTTGTGGTCTCAGTCTATCAGATTTCTCTACCATGCTTTCGGATTTTAAATTCTAGGTTAGCAATAATGTGACGTTTGATTTGGGCCCTTACACGGGCTGAACTGGAGTAACAAGTCCGATTTGAATACTACTGATTTGGGCTAAAAATACTGTTGTTCTGTTCACATATGATCTTATTCTTTATTATTATTATCATTATCATTATCATTATTATCATCATATTTTTGTTTTTGAATGACCAACTTTTTTTCTGGAACAACTAGCGTGTTTGAGTCGTCCGTGCTTTTTTTGATGTTTTGTTAGTTTAAGTTTTACTTCTATTGCATTTAATGAAACATATAGGGTATGTTTGGATGGGTCAGGAATAGCAGAATGGTAACTATTTTCAGAATAGAAATAGTAATTGTGTATCCAAACGCAAATCTGTTGTTCCGGAACAGTGAGAATAACTACTATTCTGCTATTCCATTGAGGAGATAAAATAGTTGTTATTCTTCTCAGCTCTCTATTATTATTTCAAACAAACAATCCAAACAATATTTCTACCATTCGGAATGGCATTAATTTTTTAGTATCCTCGCGCTAACTGAAAAATTTCTATTTTTCACTATCCTCATATGTTATTCTTAATTCCTTTATTCTTGCGCTATTCTTTGCACGATCGAAAAAATATGTGGTATGTTGAAGGAAGATAACATTCTAAAAATCGTTTTTGGCATATATGACAATTGACTAGATTTTTTTTATTTTACAAGCACCACATGTTTCAGGTAAACTGAAGAATTGAACTATAGTAACACATTCAGGAGAGGTAATTGTTGGGAAATGCATCTGAAAGTTCTGAAATTTATCTTTTTGAACCAGAATGAGAAATCTGGGACAGACTAGCTAGAATATTTCACTTCAATTAATTAAATTATATTCAGAAAAAAAAATTGCAGAATACAGCACATAAAAGCATTATGAGATTCAGTTTTAGTAAAGTGCAATAATTAAGTAGAAAGTTGTGATAATTCAATTGTGCTCTCTCATTATTGATCGCAATACCTCGTTTTTGAAATACAGACTCAGCTTCCCGGTGCAGTCGTCCACAAAAAGGGCTTCGCAGACACTATTGACATTCTTTACTTATTACTCAGTTATACTGAATTTCTAGCTTACTTGAAACCAGCAGATGTGGAATGAGAATTCTTAGATCTCCTCTCCAGATTCAAGTTTCTTTTCTCAATCTCATTATTTAGTCTAATAACGTCATAATTATCATGTTTTATATACTTTAAAATAGAGTTGTCAATTACATCATTTTGACCGTTTACTTAAACCGTATTGTATCTGATAAGACGGATATGAATAAGATTTTATTTTCATTAAATTATCGAATATGGATATGAATAAAAATAAATTTTCATTAATTTATCGGATAAAAGTTATTCCTTGGCCGTTATTTATTTCGTTGTTAATTATATTATAATTTATTTTATCATTATAATTTTTTTCATTGTTAATTATATTATAATTTTTTTATTTTAAAAGCTGTTTGGCGGTAACGCGATTTGTATCATATCCAATATGGATATGATTGAATAAAACAAATTTCGTTAACTATGAATGAGGAATTTTCGATTGACAGCCCTACTTTAAAACTGCCGGATATGAAAGCCCTTATCGGTTCGTGTATTTCTTGTCCCGTATGAAAAGTCAAAACAATTAAAACCTCATTTATCAGCTGTACACCAATAATTCATTCAGCCTAAATATTAACCAACCACAATGGATCCAGACACCGAGCTATTGTACGACTTTCCACCTTTCCTCCGCCAGTACAAGAGTGGCCGTGTCGAGCGCATAATCCCAGTTGATTTCGTCCCGGCTTCGCATGATCCCTCCGCTGGTATCACCACCAGTAGTCATCAACCCAGATGTTGGCCTCTCTGCTCGCCTTTTCATGTCAGACATCTCAAACCATCAACCTGATGACCGTAAAAAGCTCCCAGTATTAATGCTCATCCATTGTGGAGGATTTGTAATCCACTCGGCCTTTTCAAGACTCTACCACAGTTTTGTCAGTTCGCTAGTCTCCAAAAGCAGGGTTCTAGCTGTCTCAGTAGATCACTGCCTTGCCCCAGAGCACCTGCTTCCGGCTGCATATGACAACTCATGTGCAGCTCTTAAATGGGTTCTGTCTAATTGCAAATCTGGTCCTGATCCATGGTTGTCTCAGCATGGGGGTTCCAGCCGTGTGTTCATGGCCGGGGACAGTACTGGTGCGAACATCGCACATAATGCTGTGTTACGAGCTGGGAAGGAAGAAATCAACATTAATGGATTAGTATTGATGCATCCGTGTTTTTTGGGTAAAGATCCTGTTGGATCAGAGACGACAGAACCGGAAATCAGGAAGGAGGGAGAGAAGAGATGGTATTATTTGTGTGCAGGGGCTTTTGGTATTGACCACACCTGTGTGAACCCGATGGGGCCAAGGCAGGAATATGAGATGTTGGGTTGCAAACGGGTGCTGGTGACAGTGGCAGAGAAGGATTACTTGAGAGAGATGTCAATTTTTAGTGATTATCTCTCTTTAAATCTCGTGCCAAGTTTTAAGTAAAGGTTTCTTTTACCATTTGAAAGGTTAATTAGATCAAGATTCACACATATAATTTGAGAAAAAGGTATTTTTTTTAGAGAATGATAAGTATGGAAATGGATGATAAATTTATATGCTTATCATCTTGAATCAATTTATTCAACTCTATCCTTCATTAGCAGTCAATTTATGGTTTCTGTTAACTCGGACACATGGTTTCTGTGAACCAAAAGGCATTTTTTGCAATATTATGGTCTGATTTTGAACAAGAAATGTACAATCGTATGATAGTGGTTCACAAAAGTTCTTTTGTTATCTAGTGCTCTCTTGGTGTGGTTAGTTGGATCTAAATTTCATTCTTACCTGCTATCCAGCCTAGGTCGCTTTCAATTTTCCTCACCTAATTCCAATCTATTGGACCCCAACAAAAGGATACCCACAAAAGCAGTCTTAGTATTATTGGTTTTTATACTTTGATTATTAGTGGGATAAAGGGAGAATCGCTATAATTCTTCTTTATTCTCTTCCTCCAAATCAGACTGAATTCTAGTATTTTACACACCCTTCCCAGTTTTCTTCCTAATCATTTTACCATGGTCAACACTCAACATCCTCCACATGAAATCAAAATGGGGAGAAATAAATTCTCAAGGGTATTCTACTCAATTCCTCTCCTTGCCAAGCTTATAATCGCTGCTTTGCTTCTCACTGCTCTTATTCTGATATTAATTACACAATTACACCATTCGCACCACCAATCAAGTCAATCTGCTCCGCAATCGGCACATAATCCACCGCCACCTCAAGCTGTACCTACACCAATCGATCCAAACAACACAATTCAGTTTGATTTCTCACCTTACCTTCGTTTTTACAAGAACGGCCGAGTCGAGCGCCTTAGCGGCACACAAATTGTTACTGCCGGATTAGACACCACCACAGGAGTAAATTCGAAAGATATGGTTATCAATTCCTCAACTGGCCTTGGTGCACGGCTTTACTTACCAAAGCTGAACACAACAAAGGATGAAAAATTCCCAATCCTTGTTTTTTACCATGGTGGTGCATTTGTTATTGAATCACCTTTCTCTCCGACCTATCATGATTATCTAAACACTTTAGTTGCCAAAGCCAGGGTTGTGGCGGTGTCAGTGAATTACCGACGCGTACCAGAGCACTGGCTCCCGGTTGCATATAACGACTCCTTTGAGGCATATAAATGGACTGTTGCAAATGCTAATTCTGGACCCGAAGATTGGTTATCCAAATATGGTGATGTAGACCGATTGTTTCTAGGCGGTGACAGTGCCGGTGCTAACATTGCACACAATGTCGCAATCATGGATGGGGTCAATGCACTAGGATTGGCATTACTGAACCCTTACTTCTGGGGCTCAAAACCCCTCAAAAATGAAACCACAGACCCAGTAGAAAGGCGCAAGTTGGAGGTGACATGGGAGTTTGTGTGCAACAATAGATACAGTATTGACGACCCACTGGTGAACCCCATGGGGTCCCCGTCGGTGTGGGATAACTTGGCATGCAAGCGCGTGTTGGTGACTTTGTCGGAGCTGGATACTTTTAAAGAGAGGGGAATGGCCTATGTGGAGGGGTTGAAGGAGAGTGGATGGGATGGAGAGGTGGAGACATATGAGACCAAAGGGGAAGATCATGTCTATTTCTTGTACCAGCTCAAGAGTGATAAGGCTGTGAAGGAGATGCTGTTTGTGGCTTCTTTTCTGAACAGTTCTTAATTTTGGTTTTTATTTAATTTTCACTTATTTATTCTGGAGATTGATCATAGTCACTACATTTGATTTAGTTTCTAGATAAATGTTGAGATTATTACCAGAGAAGATTCAGTTTAGTTAGAATTACACAATAACAGATATGATATTAGAGCATTTCCTGATGCATGTTGTCCCTTACTACCTGAGTAATTGCGTTTGTCTTTTCCATTTTGTCAATTCGTTGGTTGGAATGAGGTTGTTACAAAGCGATCAACAAATCTAACTAAATGTGGTCATGTTGTTACTGCCTCGTACAAATAGCATTTTCTACTAAATGTGAAATTTCAAATTAACCTTCTATATAATTTTTTTTTTCCAGAAAGTCGGAGAAAGAAATGCCACAAAAATTCATCTTTAAAAAGGTGCATGAACTGATAGCTTTTTTAACTGTAAGAGCAGCAACCTTCCACTTAATGGTCTAATACTAGAGTTGTGAACTTATACTAGAAATGAAAACGACTGGTGTGCAATTGGCCAACAAGGCAACTAGGACTGATTCTGGTAATTGAGAAAAAAAAAATGAACAAGTAAATGGAAGCCCAGAACAAGATAGACCTGGTAGAACAGAAATATTTGGTCTCTAATTGTTGGACTTATGATCCATTTGTGGTTTCTTCATTTTAAAAGCTTGATGAGTAGGTAGTCAGTAGGACTGACCTGACCTCATATCCTTCATTGATATTTTCAAGACAGTTCTTCTTGGTGGAAAAGGGCATTTAATTCGTAAGATGTTAATGCAAAACCTTAGTATACGATGTAGATATTTGTTAGCCCATTGCTATACTGATGTTAAAATAAACTGCTACGGTTTTTCATTTTTTCCCCTATTTTGTTATATTTTCCTATGATTTGGTCAAATAACAGATTGGGATCAGGGTCAACTTAATGTCCTTCAATAGTTCAACTTGTCTCAAGGAAAAGTGTAGAAGCACATAGGCAATTGCCAAACTACAGATCTAAAAGAAACTTTTCCTCCAAACCTCCAACCCCGGCACCTTAACTCAGAATGAATCCTGATGCAGAAATTGAGTACGAGTTACCCCGTCATCTGCATCGACAAGAGCGGCCATATCGAGAAGTTGTCGAAACTTATCTATGTGCCTGTGCCGGCCGGCCTTGGCCCTGCAAGTCTGCAACCAGGGTAATATCCAAGGATGTCTTAAACTCTTAATCAATCCTTCAACAGTTGACTCGGTAAGAATCTATCACCTGAATATTTCTTGAGGTACAAAACTTCCTATTGTTGTGTACTGCCATGGAGAATGTTTTTGTCGAGGACTCGGCCTTCGACTCCATTAGTGACCTGTTCAATTTGGATCGGTCTACCCGTGATCCTTTTGAGTTAAATTGGGTCAAAAAAATATTAATCTAATTTTTAACAGATCGGATCAAAAAAAATAATAAAATAGTCCAATTAGAACTCGTACCGCTACACCTTAATAAAAGAATTGCATGTGATAATATTATTTTTTATGTAAGGGATGCGGTGCCACCATATCTGGGCACGACTTAGAAAGTTTGACTTAATAAGAACCGTTGATCGGTAAAGCGCGTAAAGATTAATGTGTTTCTCGTTTGATTTTTTTTCATGCTCACATCACTTAAACTTTGCTTGCTTGAAGGTCGCTTTATTAAGAGAAAATAGTTCAATAAATACCATATGTTACTTCTCCTAGTACTCCTCGTACTTGCAAGAATAATGGATCCAGCTGAAGCTGAAGCTGAAGCCGAAATCAAATTTGAGTTTCCCGGTCTCATCCGCATATACAAGAGCAGCCACGCTGAGAGGTTGTCGGAAACTAATCTAGTGCCTCCGGGTGTCGATATTGAAACCGGTGTCACATCCAAGGATGTCGTAATCAATCCTTCAACCGGCATCTCAGCACGGATCTATCTCCCGAAGCTTCCGCAACACAAGAAACTTCCTATCATTGTCTATTGCCATGGGGGAGCCTTTGTATTAGGCTCTGCCTTTGACTCGCCAGATCATGCTTATATGAACCGTCTCACTTCTCAAGCTAGTGCCGTAGCTGTCTCAGTCGAGTACCGGTTAGCACCTGAGAACCCGGTATCTATACAATACAATGACACGTTGGAGGCATTGAAGTGGGTCACGTCACATGTCAATTCTGGGTCAGAGCCGTGGCTGACTCATTACGGAGATTTCAACAATGTCTTTGTGGTGGGTTTCAGCTCCGGTGGCAATGTGGTACACAACGTAGCGCTTCGAGACGTGCATTTCAAAGGATTGGTGTTGATCCATCCATACTTTATAACAAACAAAAAGCTGCCATCAGAGCCAACCGATCTCATCAGGACAAAATTAGAAGAACTCTGGTATTATGTTTGTCCCGGCACGAGTGGCTTGGACGACCCAAGGGCAAACCCGGAGGCCAAGGGGGCACCGAGCTTGAAGGAACTGAATTGTGATAGAGTGCTGGTTTGTTTAGCTGAAGACAGTCTGATGTTGCGAGGGAAGGTGTACTATGAAGCACTCAAGGAAAGCGGATGGGGACCGAATGCCGAGTTGTTCGAGTCGCCGGGACAGGGGCATGGCTTTTTCCTTGATAAGCCAGACTCCGAGGCGGCACACGAGATGATGAGCCTGTTGCTCGCTTTCATCAAGCACAAACAGAATGGATCGAATGTTTGTTGATTTATACATTCAGATTCGGTTATTTGTGGCTTATTGGTGTACTCGCCTCTACTGGTTTTATTAGGGGAAATAATTAATAAGCTTGCAGCCTTGGGGCTTTGAATTATCATTGTCTTGTTATTTTATTAATAATACCTCAACCTGATTGGTAGATTTTTGTTATGAGGAATTTGTTTTTGTCATCTCATTAATTAATCATTTAATCTCTTCTTTTCCTTTTTGAACTCTAACTTTATTATATTTAACTGGTCTTCCAAAATGTACCGTAATAATTCTTTTATGGAAAATTAATTATATGTCACTCCAAAATTTGAAAATTAGAAAAATATCACTTTAAAATTTTAATTTATAAAAACTTCAACATAAATTCAGTTTAGTTTTAAATTTTTCCAATCCAACATATTTGTTGTACATTTTCTGTACAATACATTCGTATTTTCAAAAATACCCTAACTCAAACACATTTCTCACTTAAGTGCTTGCCGGCCAGTAACATTTCAGCCTTTCCTTCTTAACCTCAAGGACATGCTTATAATGTTTGTACTCTTGATCAAGCTCCCTGATGAGTATTGTACTATTAGGATAGAGATGAACCTCAATTTTAGTATCTGGATACCAAGAGGGCAAGGATTTTAATTGCATTATGATTCTAATCAGAAATTTAATTGGCACTGTACCAGTATTGCATAGCACACAAAATTCTACTTGAGCATAAAAATATGCATAAGAGAATGAAAAATAGTACTGCAATCTGACATTGTAAGCTGATATGACTCAACGGCTGCATTAAATCTTATATATTGTGTTTTTTTTTCTTTTTCAAAATTTTCAGTAGCATGAGCTCATCTCAACTCATGATGCATCAAGCAAGAAATCGACTGAAATTGATTTGCAGATTGTCGTTCACTATAGTATATTTTATATTACATTAATCATGGCTTTTCACCCGATCCAACATCTCCTAGTCATTGTCACATTGTGAGCATAAGTTGTAAATTTTAATTTTCTAAAGTGTGTTATTTCGGTTCCTACGATATAACTGTTAGGCCCATTAGTTTCTTTGATTTCGGATGGCTAAGGTGATTTCTTGACTGTAGCTTGCTGAGTTGCAAACAAAGGAAGCCGAAGAATAAAAAATCCAATCCGATAAAACATTTGAACGCGAAATTAAAAAATCCAATCCGATAAAACATTCGTCCGTATAATTTCGTAATTATGCGTCTAGTTCACGTATTATAAGCAATTTTACGAACTTAACATTTGAACGCGAATTATTCGGTTGATTCGTATCACTAGCGAAGGTAAAATATTTGAAAATTACATTTTTCGATCTGTCAGACGGACCCACGTGAAGCACAAATAAGAAATTTCAGAATATATATATATATATAAGGGTTCCCATTAGAGATGGCAGAACCCGACCCGATCCGACAAACCCGTCCGACCTGTCCGGATCCGAACCTGATCCGACCCGTTTTTTTAAGAAAGTCAAACTGACCCGACCCAACCCGAGATCAAATGGCTTTCAATCCAATCGAAATCTATCAACGATCTGAAAAAACACAACATATAAATTGACCCGACCCGACCCGATCCTGACCCGACCCGGTCCGACCCGGTCCGACCTAATTTCTTCCAAAAAATCAAACTAACCCGACCCGAACCCGAACCCGACCCGACCCGACCCGCCCGATTGCCACCTCTAGTTCCCATCCATTGCCCCCTTATTTCCCCCACTTTCTTAGAAAAGGGACCCTAAAAATCAAAAGGTGGAGTCCATCTGTCAATTGTAGCAGGAGATTTAGAGAAGCAAATGCAGGAGCACTCAAAAAGAAAAATAACATCAGTTTTAATAATACTAGTTCTAATTAAGCCGCCTACGGCTATTACCCTAAAAAAATACTAGGCCTATGCCTAGGGACTAGGGTCCTTTACTCATTTTTACCACTTTTTTAGATAATCATTTTCCTTCACAGAGATGGTATTTGCCTCTTTAATGTTCATCTTCAATTCTTCTCTCACCTGTAAGTTGGCATTATCCTTAAAAGATTAGGTCGGCCGACACAAAGACCGGTCTTAGCGGATATATTAGAGGACTCAATTTAAAGAGTTTATTGTTTAAGGGGTGAAACCGATTCATATAAGTCTTCTTAACTTTAAGGGTCGAGTGAGAGTCAGATAAAAATTGAATAACGGTTGGCGGATAAGTATTTGATATATAAATTTTGGATGATTATATAATTTTTAATGTTAATTTATATTTGTTTAAAAATATTAAATTATATTTTTCTGTTTTGACATTTTATCTTAGTTTTTGTGTTTTTTTGAATTTTTTAAGTGTATTAATATATAATATTAAATATTAAAGAAAGGGTCTGATAAGTGCTGAGTTTGATAAGAACATTTTGTTTTTAAAGATTAAGTCTGATTTTTGAGAAATCTTATCCTTAACATTAGAAAGGACTAGACCGAATTTCTGAAGACCGAATAAGGATTGAGTTTTTTAAAATGCTGGTCAGACCGAGTTCAAGGGTCAAACCCTTATGAGCTATATTATCAATCACTAAGCTTATACATTCTAGTCTACAAAATTATATTTGAATTTGTTATAAGTCAAAAACTTATCGAAAATTGATTTGTCTGATATCATCATCATCATCATCATCAGATAGTTACTTATAACTAAACCACTAAAAAATTATTTGTATTTTTTAAATAACACTAAATTTAGGTTTGTATTGTTTTTTTAAATTTGCATACAACATTTTACTTCAAAATATTATTCTGTTCATATATAATTTATATTATAAAAATAAGCTATTTACAAATTATACATGTATTATTTCTGAATCACTATATTATTTTCGAGTCATGAATTTTTTAACTTCAGCGAATTTTTCACAAATCAATCAATTTGTTACTATGGAAAAGATAACAGTATATATATGTTATTCATTGAAAGATCTTATGTAACATTCGCATATTGTTGAGCTGATAAACTATGAAATATGATCACAGAAAACCTGAAACCAGAATAAATGTATCAAGAAATGGTGTAAAATCGGAGAAAAAGAAAACTATGAGAACAAAAAAATGTTGCACTAAACAATTAAGGGATGAAAGATTGAGCAATTTATTTTGTGTTACTTGGACTTCTGCGGATTCTTGTTCTTCCATACAGGAATTTAGCGCAACTACACTGATCAATTAATTAACCGTTTCAAATGTATTAGGACAAATTTTGTTGTACTACAAAAAAATGGCTGTAAAACGATAAAATTGAGTTTTACAATTTTCATGTTTAAGATAAAGTATATGATCTTAAAGCTTACGAATTAGAATAAGTCAAAGAAGATTACGTTAGATTTATAACGGTTGTCAATTAACTTCAACGAATCAAAATCATTCAAAAACATAAGGCAATGTTCTGTAACGACTTGAAGTTTATAACCGCTCATAGTAATTATAACGATTTAGAGGAGTTATAATAGTTCAGAGATGTTATAACGGCTATTTTAAGAACAATGTTTAAAGCCTTAAATTATTCACAACATTCCATAAGGTTAGGATTGGTAAAAAAAGTCACGGCATGTGACTCGTTCTTGATTCATTTGGGATCAGTTCGTTCGTTAATGGACCGAGTCATTAACAAACTGGTTCATTAATCTCGTTAACTTAATGAATCGAGCTTGAGTTTAGAATGAATAAGTTCGTTGTATTGGTTCAGCTCATTTGGTTTGATAAACTATTAATATTTATTATTCATACTATTTTATTATAAATTTTTAGTATAGTAAATAGTTCATATATACTAAATTTTTATAATAAATTTTTGTGAAATATGTTATATTAGAATTATATTAATTTTTTTATAACTTTTAATATAAAATATTATAAAAATATTATTAACTATTAAAGATGCCTTAACGAGCCAGATTAGATAGTTCTTTAACTTAAAGAGTCGATTTCAAGCTAAGTTTTTTGGCTCGAAATTAGTTAACAGGCGAGCTTGACTCGGCTCGTTAAGTTAATGAGTCTAGCATGAATTTCACCCAACTTTGCTCAGCTCAGCTCGTTTACCACCGAGGCAGCCCACTATCCGATCTCCTTCGCACTTGCTAGGATGCTAGGGAGACTCTCCTTGATCTCCTCCACACCACTGTGATTAAACTCCTTTAATCTATGTGAAAAATCTGGTGGAAGATGGGTCTCAACACATGAGATACGCGGCAGAAATTCAGCAGAGCTTCCGCGCGCGTAAGTGAAAGATTGATGGGTTTCTTGACTGCCTAGGCCTCCTTTTATAGAGCCCCAAGGCAGGAGACTCCTCTCCCATGTCCCTAGGTAGTCTCCCCACGTTCTAGAGTGGAGAACAGCCCAAAACAGTAAAAAAAACTGCCGAAAAACTGCTGAAAACGTGGCAAAACAGCTCCCAACTTCAGCCTTGCCTTCTACCCACGTTTTGGCATAACCACCCACTACTTTAGGCCATGTGCAGCCATTAGAAGGATAACGGGTCATGAGGAGTTAACTACTCGGTAAAATAGAAGAATAATGTTTAAACCGTTCATATTGTTTCATAACGGCTAAAACCTGTTAGCTCACAACCTATTATAACAGCCTATTCAAATTTTAGTAATAATAAGTTTTATTAAATTAATATTATTAAAAATAAAAGTGAGAAATGTAAAATTTCAAATATACGAATGGCAGTGCGTCATTGCCAGTGGCGCGGACGAAACGCGCCACTGCCAGTGGCGTGTTTCATTATTTTTAGGAAACGCGTCACTACCAGTAGCAGGTTTCGTCCAAACCCCGCGAAGTGAGATGGAGAGGTGCTGCGCATTTTGTATATATAAGAAACAAACACGTCACTGCCAATGGCGCGTTTCGTAAAAATAATGAAACGCGCCACTGACAGTGACGCGTTTCATAAAAATAATGAAACGCGCCACTGGCCGTGGCGCGCTACCATTCGTATATTTGAAATTTTACGTTTCTCACTCTTATTTTTAATAATATTAATTTAATAAAACTTATTATTACTAAAAACTGCAGCCTATTGCAATGAATTAATCCGAAATTCATTTTTCTGAGTGGATTTTTTTAGATCTATTTAAAGGGGTAGTTAGCCTCACTTCCCTTGCTATGTTCTTTGATATAAACTCAAACTTTTTTTCCCAAATTTCTTAATAAATCCCTTGTGGTCATCCCCTGTGTTTATTCTACATAGACTCCCGACAACCCTCTCGTGTATGAGGAATCAAGATCTTAGCTTTATTTCAATGATTCTATCTTTGTATTGATGTTTCGTTAGTGAAAACAGCATAATTCATTTGGTGGTGGTTACTGATTACTGTCCGAACGACATAAGCACCATTCATTTGCCGAACTTTGTTAATATTCGTGCGTCTCTTCTTTTTTTTGCACTCTTTTCTTCTCTTTCTTTTAAGAGGGGATGAGTTGACAATGAATTCTTTTGACAACTTTACATTGAACTTCTAAAAAAATAAAAAAAAGTTTATAGATGTGTTTTTATATCTATGGATTGATGTTCATTCAAATTTCATTCAATTTCATTATTGTTTAATTGTTCATCAAAAGCCGTTAAATTTGAATCGTTATAAATTGTATGAAAATTTGATGGTCTTTGATGGACTACCAAACGATAATGAAATTATATAAAATTTAAATTAACATCAATCCATAAGTATAGTAACACATCTATAAACTTTTTTATATTTTTAAGATTTTTTTCTATTTATTTAGAGATTCATTGTCAAAATTGTTAAAATATCCCATTGTCAACTGATCCCCTCTCTTCTTTTAATTGCTCTATTGTCGATAAAAAATGAATTAAATTGTGGTTTGAATCTGAAAATTTAAAATTACTAAATTAGACTAAACGATGTGTTATTATTAATTGCCAAAATTTACAAATTATCTCTTTTAGACACATACATTATGTGCATCAAAAAGTACAAGCACGCATGCACATTTATTTAGTTTTTAAAATCATATTTGATATAAAATTTTATTGATTCTTCGAACATGAGAAGAGCAAATTTGAATCATTAGACTGAAAAACAAAACATATTAATCAAACTTCATATAATATATTAACAATTTCCCCCGTTGGATTTCAAATTTTTTTATTGTTGAGATTATCAAGTTTATTGAAAGATTTGCGTGCACCGATTATTTTTTCTGACGTAAATACTGCAGCACAATAAAAGAGGATACGAATAGTAATACTTGTGTTTTAGAAAAAAAAACACGAAATTAATCAGGCTCTTCGTACATCATAATTATAATATTTGTGACATTCTACATATTTTTTGCATTTTGAAAAAAGTATTATTATTCGAAACTTACTTCGTTAATAAAATTTTATAGGAATGATTTTTTTTTATCAATATTCAATCATTTCTATATGCAATATTATTTTTTCAGGACGAATTAAAGAACAATCCGCGTTTAAAATTAAACTTGAAAAACATATTCTTTTTTATGACATGTATATGCAAATATTATTTTTAGATAAACAACAGACCATTCAAATTAAAATATTCAGTATTAATTTTAATATAAGTTTCGGATCTACGATCTCATTCAGAAAAGTATAAATTAGTCTTTATCAATAGATACAACAAAAAGAGTGGGGATACATTGACAATGGGTTATTTTGACAACTTTGACAATAAACCCCTAAATAAATATAAAAAAAATCTCAAACATGAAAAAAAAATTTATAGATATGTTCTTCTACCTTTAGATTATTCAAATTTCATACAATTTTATTATCGTTTAATAGTCTATCAAAGTCCGTTAAATTAGAACTGTTACAAATTACATGAAAAATTGATGGTCTTCAATGAACTATCAAACGATAATGAAATTGTATGAAATTTGAATGACCATCAATCTAAATGTAGAAGAATACATCTATAAATTTTTCTTTATTTTTTAAATTTTTTTAAATTTATTTAGAGATTCATTATCAAAATTATCAAAATAAACCCATAATCAACCGATCCCTTCTGTAAAAAAATAATTCTACAAATGATGTTCTTCCAATTCTTATTTTTGTCTAGTTTAAATTGTCTTGGTTGGCTCGATAAATGGGCGGTGTGGATAAAATGGTACACAATGGCCTTGTTCAGCGATTTGCTATTTTCTTGAGGATATGTGCGACTTCCAAGGTCAAATGAAAATCTCTTGTCAGCTACTTTTTTCCCATTTTTCTAGGACCCATGATCCTAAAAGATGTGATAAAACATAAGAAAACTTACATATTTACATATCTCTTGTCAGTCAATTCTTCTTTGTAAAATTCAAAAAAAAAAGAAGAAAATCTTCTTTGTATTTATCATATTTACCTAAGAAAACTTACATATTTACCCAGTGAAAATTTTATATTTTGTAATTTGTACTTCCACTAAATTCTATTTTTATTTATACTTTAGTTGAGAGTTAGACACTCAACTATCATTATCATCTCATTAATTGTTAAGTATCAACCTTTTGAAGAGTTGCGTATCAATTCTACGCTTACTGAGTATAAACACTTCGAGTTGTTTATTGATAAATAATTATTTATTAATAAACTAATATCATCCTTTGGAAAGAAGTTTGTAAGGAACTGACCATATTTAATACTGGTATAAACATAAATAATTGAGAATGGAAACAATACTTATTTTTGAAATGATAGATGGTTGTCAAAGTGTTCTCTTCATTCACAATATCCATTATTATTTGAAATTGCCACTAATAAATATATAACAATTTCCCAAATAATTGAATAAATTTTACTTATCATTTACTAAGCTAGTTAATATCACACTTAGCAATCAATTACATTCCTTGTATAATTCAATATCTCAAAAATCCTTTACTTCACAAGACGATCAAATTATTTGGAGGTGGACTTCTGGATAATTTGGTTGTGTGGTAGGTTCCCTTTTATAAACAAACCTGAGTTTGGTGGTGTGGTATATTCCCCTTATAAACAAACGTGATTTGCACACATACCTGATTTATGTTATCTATCACTTGAGTTTGGCGGTGTGGTAGATTCCCCTTACAAACAAACCTAATCTGCACACATAGCCTTTAAAATTAATTTTTTTTATGTTCAGTGTAAAATAATAAAATTTTAACAAAAGACAATTTGTCTAGAATAGGATAGACATTAATGCTGATGAATTTGTTGAACATCTATTTATCGACTGTTCAATAGCAACTTATGAAATCGAATAGCTAATTATAATATCTTTAGTTTTCACTTTCACTGCAATACAATTATGAAATTATTAAAGATTCATGCATGTATACCTTATATCGACTCCAATATCTATGAACTGATAGGAGGTGTCCTTCTCTGTCATTTGAAAAGAAAGAAAAAAGGTTAATTTTTCAGGAGAAAATTGTAAAAGTATTTAGAATTTAGGTGATTCTATAATAACTTTAATTAATTATTGGAGTCAAATTAAAGAAGATAGTATGTTCAAGTAACATTTACTTTATTTACCATTTAATGTTATTTTTTTTATCTATTCAGATAACAAACAACAATTTAAGTTCAATGTCTTTAGAGGTAGAGGAAAAGGAAACTGGTGGTTATACCATTTTTTCATAAAGATTTTTTTTAATAAACTAACATCTGTCTTAATTTTGAACTATAAACTGTGTATCTTACAAATGCCTACTTTATATAACTAAACGACTATCACTAAAGTAAATAAAAAGAGAAATATTACAAAAAAAAATCATATTTAACTGGATAATTCTGCATAAACTCTAATCTTATTTGTATGTTTAGAAGGGTTCATTGGAAAGGTTCTAATGAAAAAAAAACTATCTATAATAAATATTTAAAACTCACACCAAAAAAATTAGTTAATACAACACTAAGGAACACGATCCCACGAAGCTATGAAGATAAACAATTTCTCTAGGCGACAATTAATAATTTGGTCAAGTTTATGTTAATAAAGGAGAATGAATTTTAAAATTGTTTGACTTAATTACAACCGTAGGATCAAACGATATGAGGACATTCATTAACGTTACCAAATACCAAGGATAAGAATGGACGTCTAAATCGGAGCTGATCCTACGTTTGCTTTAGTAACGAAAAGTATTATTTGACCAAACCATTAAACCACTCTATGCTTAAGTCTTAATTCTTTCTTGATTGCTTGATGGATGGGTGGTGAATGGATGGATAAATAGAAAAATATTGTTGCGACTTAGTGATATCTAGAGACGTAAAATTAGGGATGTCAATTATTAATCCGATCTAACGGGTTAATCTAATTTGATCTAAATCTGATTCTATTCGATATGATTCGAAAATAAATGAGTCGGGTGTGGATCTAATTTTTTTTGGTCCAAATCGATCAGATTGGGTTCGGGTCAACCCGACCCGACCCCATTAATTATTTTTTTGAAGTAATTTTATGATTTAGTACTAATTAAAGTTTAAATATATATTAATTAAGATTAATTATAAATTAATTAATATTTATTTATTTAAAATAATTAATAAATAATTAATTATTTTACACAGATCGGGTCGGATCAGATATGGGTCAAAATTTTTTGACCCGAATATAATCGGGTCGGGTTCGAATCGGATAAAAAAAATAAAATAATAAAACCCGACCCGACCCATTAACAACCCTACGTAAAAATATATAGCTCCATTAAAAAAATTCCTTCCATAACCTACTTCCTGTATTTTTTTTTAATTAATAGTAATATTTTACTGCTAGTTGAGTTAATTAAATCATTTATTGTGTAGAATATGACCACCAGTTTGAAGACTTATCCGAGCGTTACCATTCACAATTTTACATGAAAATATGGAATTGTTCAAACTTCCTTGTTTCTTAATCCAACATTTGGAATTGTTCAATTTTTTTGAACTTGGAAATTTGAATACATACTTTTAGATATGCTTGTAAATATATGCTGCTACATTAGACATTTTTTGTTTGTTTGTTTACAAATAAAGAAAGATTACTGTTCTCGGGAAAATAAAAAGAATCTATGTATATCTCTTCTAAGACATCTTAAAATTAAAAATAGTTTTATAATAATGTTATTCAATTAACAAAGTAAAATAGTGATGCAATATTGCTGAAGACAGTATATTATTTTGGAAAGTTTTTATTTTTATAAAATCAGGAAAGGAGCTAAGTTTTTATTTTTATATTGCAGAAGACACATCTTGTTCAATTTTGTTTTTCAAAAGTGTACCATTAGTTATATTCACTATAAAAATAGTTAAAAAAAATTGAGATAGTATGTCTTAACGAGCAAAATATTTTCAAAAATAAACTTCCAAAACTGTCTTTTATTATGAAAAATTATAAAAACATACTTAGCTTTTACAATAATTATAACATTATATATATTCTGATTTTTTTTTGCTACCCTGGCTCCGCCTGGACAAAGTGTTAGTAAAATAGTAGAACTATACATAATATTGAGGGGTTAGAAAAGTTAATAATGTTAGAAATAATGCTTCCGTTGAACTATGTTTTATTTTTTTTGTCATTTCCTTGTATAAAATAAATTCGCAATACAACATAAAAAACAACAAATTATGGTTTTAGAAACTTTGCTAAAATAAGATAATATATTAATATTTAAAATTTAGAAAAATAAGAAATCGAAACAAATGTCAACTCCTCGCAAAAACTTTCGAAGTAAACCGTTCTTAAAATGAATACTTGGAGATCAACATCAGAACCATTATAAAAATGACACATATCCAACATCTTTAATAAGCATCTCCACAACGACCACAAAGTCCACAACCGATTTATGAGCAATACAGTACCGCTATTTTAATGGTGACACTAATGCCATACAAATACAAGCCAAAACATTTGATGTCAATCAATAAACTCTACAGTAGATACAACCCATAAATTGTTCCATCGATTTATGATGTCATAATTATAATCCTATACGTTTATTTTTGATCGGAAGGTGCTGATAAAAAGGTAAATGGGGGCGATACTGTGATCCAAGGCATGGTTGGAAACATTTCGTGACCTTCAAAATCCAATGATGTAACCTCTCAGCTTCCATCATCACTGGTACACTTCAACTAACCATAATTTGAACACTTAAGCAACCCCAACAACTTGGGCCCTCATTCTCGGCAGATTTTTATCTCCATGGAGATCTCACAAATTTGAACGGCTATAAAAAAATCTAAATATAAATTTTAATATATAAAATTATTTATTATTATTAAATTAAAATCGTTTATTAGTGATCAGATCATAATCACACAACATCACAAAAAAAAAAGCGATACCGATTTCAACAACTTGACCCCACGCTTCTAAGATTTCTCAATCCTGCACCAAGACGAGCAATAAAAAAAAACCAAAGCACAATTTAGAATTTAGAGATAAAAAGAAAAAAAAAACAAAGTGAAAGAGATAGAACAAGACAAGGACAGACAGGATTTCTTCACCGCGACGCGAGCGAGACCCAGAGAAATGCCACTTTTATTATTAATAATTATTATTAAATTAATATTATTAAAAATATGAGTAGAACCGTAAAATTTCAAATATACGAATGGCAGTGCGCCACTGCCAGTGGCGCGGACGAAACGCGCCACTATCAGTGGCGCGTTTCATTATTTTTATGAAACGCGCTACTGACAGTAGCGTGTTTCGTTTAAACCCCGCGCAAGTGAGATGGAGAGGCGCTGCGCGTTTTATATATATAACAAACAAACACGCCACTGATAGTGACGCATTTCGTAAAAATAATGAAACGCATTACTGATAATGGCGCATTTCAATTCGTATAGTTAAAATTTTATATTTCTCACTCTTATTTTTAATAATATTAATTTAATAAAACTTATTATTACTAAAACTGAAGAAATGCCAGAGCAGTGCTTTCAGCTTTGCACCACTACGACCGAGTCCACTTAGATCCAGCAACTGCCTTCTCTAAAACAAAGATATCTCCTTCAAAATTCAAACCTTCAATGCCCCAACCCCAATACCAACTCCTCCTCCCCCACCTCCGTCGCCCCCGCCTGGTCGTCCTCCTCCCTCTCCTCCTCTTCCTCCTCTGGTTTTACGCTGCTTCTCTCTTCTCCTCATCCCCTCCCCCTGCTTCCTCCTCCATGGCATCTGACTCCGATTCCAACATTACCACCTCCAATTCCATCCCTCTCCCCGTCATCCCACCCCCCAAGGACGGCGAGGAGCTCGTCTACGAGTCCCTTCCTTGTATCCGTATCTACAAGAGTGGTCTTGTCGAGCGCTACTTTGGCTCTGAGTTCACCCCGGCCGGCACCGACACTGCAACCGGGGTTTCCTCTAAAGATGTGGTTATTGATTCCAGGATTGGGGTAGGCGCCCGGATTTACCTCCCGAAACTCACTGATCCATCTAAGAAGGTCCCAATTTTGGTGTACTACCACGGAGGAGGGTTCTGTCTGGGGTCGGCGTATAACCCGACTTTCCACAATTACTTCAATGGGTTTGTTGCATTGTCGAATGTGTTGGTTGTTTCGGTGGAGTATAGACTGGCACCAGAGCATCCCGTGCCAGCACAGTACGAGGACTCATGGTTGGCGCTTGATTGGGTTGTTTCTCATGCCGATGGGTCTGGTCCCGAGCCGTGGATCTTCACACATGCTGATTTTGACCGGCTCTATCTAGGTGGGGAGAGTGCCGGTGCAAACATTGCGCACCACATGGCGATGAAAGTGGGGTCAAGTGGTATTGGGAGACCAGTGAAGATTAATGGACTTGCTATGATCCATCCGTACTTCTTGGGGAGCAACAAGGTGGAGTCTGATAGTATAGATCCAGCAGCCAGTGAGAGTTTGGCGAGCCTTTGGAAGGTTGTTGCTCCAAACACAACAGGAATTGATGATCCATGGATCAATCCATTTGTTGCTGGTGCGCCGACGTTTGATAAATTGGCATGTGATCGGATTTTGGTTTGTGTTGCCGGAAAGGACACACTTAGAGATCGGGGCAAGTTGTATTATAACAAGTTGAAGGAGAGCAGATGGAATGGAGAATTGGAGTTCAGGGAAGCGCCCGGTGTAGGTCACACGTTTCATTTGTTGTTTCCAACACATGAAGAGGCGGTTGCACAAGATCGTGCCATCAGTGTTTTTCTCAATCATTAATTGAGAGATGATCAGTGAGAATATTTGCATTTATAAGAGGTAGATTTCTTTAATTTTTGTTTGTTTTTGAGCTTTCTTCATTTCGTTTCAATTATTTGGGTTATTTTAATTTGAAAATTGATGCTGAATAGCATGACATCTTGTACAAGTTGCATTCAAAATAATAGTTAAAATGACAATTTGTAATGAAAAGACTTATTATCTTTCTATAAGAGATGTTATGAGATTCATATAAAAAAAGGTGATATGATATGCAATAAATTCTGATGTCTCAATTCTGTTTACTGATAAAAAGAAGGGGATCCAGTCCCCAAATTTCCTCAAAGTCTGATGACAACTTGTAGACAAGTTATCAAATTTGTTTCATTCCGAATTTCCGATCTAACTAAAAGCTTCTTTTCCTTTCTTAATAATCTTACCTGAGGATGTGATGCATCTGCAAAACTAAAAGAAAATGACCCACTCACCATTCTATCCTAGCTTTATTACACTATTCTATTCTAGCTTTATTACACTTTCGGATGGTTTCATTTCCTGCGTACCCCAATTTATTTGGGATTAAAAGCTTTGTTGTTGTTATTGTAATTGCATTCCATTTTTTTTGTTCCCTGCTAAATAGGCAAAATTCCCTGCTAAATACGCAACAATCTCAAGCCAATACTAAATTCAGAACTCTTAAATTGAAAAATTTGTCTTTGTAATCATCCATATTCTGAATTTTTAACATATTTTCTTATTTAGTTGCCCTAATTATCACGGGTTCATATATATAATAATTCTACTCAGTCCAGTAAAAATTAGAACTAATTACCTTAATTATTTCTGCACATTTCGAACCATATTTTTATTTAAAATATGTATAATATCCAATTAACTTGAATAATGTTCTACTACTGAATTTGGTCACTTACTTAGGCATTTTATTATGACAGTATGTAACATATAGAGTTATGTTACAGTGAGTCATAAAATACAAAATATTTTTGTACTTTGCATCATATCTTTTATTTTCGAATTTAAAAAGCCGATCAAACTATTTATATGACCTTCATATTAAAATATACTTGGAGATCAAATTTTATATTTTTTTTTGAAAATTTTTTCTATCTTTTTTAAGGGATAGAAAATGTATTTAGCTAATACTTGTATAATACAGTGGCCCAAGTTTATAATTGGATTTAAATGTCTCAAAATCCAACAATTTCGTCAATCCTGGTTGATATTATATACAAACATTTCTTACTTGCTTTTGCTACCAAGTTGCAAATTCCAGTGTTACTGGTTACTATTTGTATTGGTACGATGTTGGTTTTAACTGGTGCTGATATTATTGGGTTGGCTATGCCATAAAGCTCATGGAGACTGCCACTGACTTGTACTCATTCCCCTTGGTACTGACTCATCCAAGGGAGAAGAGAGTACAATCACAAAAAATGCCAAACTATGGGGTGATTTTGGTTGGGTGCTCAACCACGGTGGAAATCTTCATGTCGATGCTTTCAGAAATCAGTGCAAATATGGTTGAAATGTCTCAGAGGAATCCATGTTAACTCTTAACACATACAAATTGCTAAAGAAGGCCATACTGTTAAATTGCTCGTTCATGACCGGTCGTGCTATCACCAATTAAAGCATTGGCATGTTTCCACACGAATTTAACGAAATGAAATAGATAATCTACATTATACAATTTCTGGTAATGGAGTGAACAGTTGGATTTCAATTAGAATATTCAGAACAAACTGAATCAGAATAAATACAGAAACTGTACAATATGGGAGCAGCTAATAGTTATCAGATTTGAAATGCTCGAGTAGATAAGCTTTCCAAAACAATGAAGGCCCAGAAGGCCCGTTGAAAACAACAATGAAGGCCTCTTTCAAGCGCAACAAATCAGAGCCTTTCACTTCAACATTTTCCTTCTTCTCCTTCGAAAAAGAACAAAAGAAAAATAAATAAAAACAAAATTTCCCTTCCTTCTTCCTGTCTCCCGTCTTCGTCTCCGCCGTCTTTCGCTAATTCCTCCCACAGATCACTGTTCGAGAAAGTCTGAAATTTAGACCACACAGTCAATTACTGGGTGCTTTCTCCGCAATGCTCTTGATGGGAAGGGTTGTAGAGTTTGATAATGGTTCCTGCCTAAGAGATCAGCTGATTCAGATGGGGTGTTACGTGGCAGGTACTGCAGGGATGATGCGCAGATTCCTGTTCTAGATCCTCAATGAGGTAGATTTGCCTTTCTCGTCGATTGGTTGTTGGATTTCTGTCTTATTTCTGTTTAAATGGCAATGATTGACTATGCCTGTGCCTATGTGCTACTCCCAATTTGGAAAGAATAACTGAATAAGTTGTTATAAAGTGGGTCATGATCACTAGTACGAGGCGCTTTTGAAATTCTGTGACAGCTGCTTGCTGCCATACCTTATATGGTATTTAAGAAAGTGCTTATTTGACATGCACTGCTGATACTTTTTCTCTTTTATTGAAAATTTAATGAACTAAACATTCACATCATAAAGTAAAAATGTTATATCATAGTTTGTATGCAGCCTCTATGTTTCAACAATTATTCATTCTCTGTTAAAAAGTAGAAAAATAGTATGTTCTGATTCCTATTCCTCTTAATTGATTAGGATTGAAATTACAGTTATTTGTTCCCTGCTATGAAGGGAAGGAAGCCATGTGATGCCCACTGTCTTCATTAATACTAGTTTTCCTTTGATATTAATATCTTCTAGTAAATAGAGGTGACAAGTGGTTAGGCAGGTCTACCTGGGTAAGCATGTGTAGTGTAGATTGCAGGTGACGATGCTTCTGTTCATATTGTCTTGTGTTTTTAGTTAGGTGAGCACTCAGGCTGCTTTCACGTTTCAAGTTGATTAAGTTGTCAATTGAATGTTTTACTGGCTTTTTGAACATACTATGTTCTAGTCTCAGTTTGGGTTGGATTTTATATTTCAGTCAATTTCGCCTATTATACCACTACGTATTAAATCCGGCTTTAGCTAAAAGTAGAATGACTTTCCTTAACCTTTTTATCCAGTCATTTACACTCACAGAAAAAAAAAATGCAGAACCATGAAGGATTCACCTGTAGGATTGTAGTTTAGGAATTGGCATTTGAACAGCTTGCACCAGTTGAGCTGTATCTAATTTGTGTAGTTCTCATGAGATCAGGTTTAGCATTTCTGAACTCATTGACCATAGAAAAGATTGATAAGTATATGAACTGAAGTACTGAAGGTGCTTGTCAAATCCCAAAATAACAGAAATAATATGAAAAATGGAACTTTTATGAAGAAAATATTAATCATTTCCATTCTCTGTAATGAGATGGTCATCATCTACTGTAGACCAGCTATTGCTTGTGATTATGAGATCACTAGTACATGATAACAGATTGTAGGAAGAAAGGAATGTTTGTAAAATATAAAGAATTAAAGATAATAAGAATTTATGAATATTATAGTTGTTCATTGCTTTTCTACTAGCCTAATCCCAATGTTTATCCAATGCATAGCTACTATCTAGGGAAGTATTGTAGTAAGATCTTATTTTAGCTTAACAATATTCTTTCAGCTACAAGTTTCTTTCATCAATTATAAAACTAAAGCAAGTAATGTAATGGTGATTTGGTAATTTTGCAATTTTCTATTGTTGATTTGAACCCACCTTCCTGGATGGATAATTTTGCTGAATACACTATCTATTCTTACTTTGATGTTGAATTGTATAAAGAATGATTTAGACGCCACCTAACAATCAAAACTATCAGTCCCTATCTTACCTTCAGTTAAGGGCTCTTCCATCATTTGGTTCCACATACTGAACTTAAATATTATTAAAAACAGGATTGCATGAGCCTATCTTTTCAATTGAAGCCTACAAAGAGTTATATTGCTATCTATGTCAAAGATCGGTATATGGTATTATGGATAGATCCTGTATTTAATTAAGACATAACTTTGTTTGTATAAAAGCCTGCAACATTGATTGGGTGAATTACATTGATAAGCAAAATATAATCTTCGGAACTAATTATAGATTACTACTGGTATTCTATCTTTCAGATGTCACACATACTATATTATGTACAAATATTGGTAATAGAGAAAGCAAACTGATCTATGTCATAATGACATTATGCACATATAAACCAACTAAACATTGAGAAGTATGTCACATTCAACAATAATGACACGCAGCATCCTGAAGTAATAACTCACAAATAGATAATGTGGGGCATTATAGAATAAGGCGGCTTATGAAAAATCGCCCACTTTGAATATTGAACAAGACAAGAAATCTGCGGTAAAAGAAGACTGCGCACGTGTTTTTGGGCATGCGTGTGATAAACAAAATATGACTAGCGAAGATTCGTTGTACTTCTTTAGGATTGCAAAATCTATATATATCAACCCCTTAGTGATTCAGACGCACACAAAATAGTTCTGTAGTACTCTTTAGATCTCTAGCTTCATTCCTGTGACCCTGTCCTCTTACTTTGAAAACCTGAGAACTTTTGTTAGACAAAAACAGAAAAGAAACAA
Organism: Schoenoplectus triqueter; assembly: GCA_964058805.1. NCBI lineage: Eukaryota > Viridiplantae > Streptophyta > Magnoliopsida > Poales > Cyperaceae > Schoenoplectus > Schoenoplectus triqueter. The sequence continues at coordinate 26,611 of CAXKVV010001763.1, forward strand.
GTAGACTAAAAGATGGTGGAGAGAATGGTTCCCAAATTACAGTTCCAGGCACCAACTTATGGCAACCTAATCACCATTCTGAGTATTGATGGTGGAGGAATTAGAGGCGTTATACCTGCTGTTATCTTATCTTTCCTTGAGTCAGAGTTACAGGTATTGACACTTGACCATGATGCCTCAAGTGATTAATTGTTCATTAGTCAGGTTGTGAATTTTTTTTCCCGTAATTGTGGAAATTGTTCCATGTGAAGTATTTTTGTGCCAAATCGCTAAAAGGAGTATGTGGAATGGTTCAATGTCTTCTTATGTTCTTTTTTTTCCCATCATTAGAACCAGGGATAATTTTTTTTTTTCTTATTTGGAGCTATGCTTACTGATGGTACTACTGAGCAATGTGCAACTAAATAACAACAAAGTCTTTGAGTTGTGCTGATGTTTTTTCACCGGTGAAGATTTTTCTAATCTAATTCTTTATTGACTTGTTTTGTAGAAACTGGATGGAGAAGATGCCAGGATAGCTGATTACTTTGATGTCATTGCAGGGACTAGCACAGGCGGCCTCGTTACAGCAATGTTGGCGACTCCAGATTCCAAAAATCGGCCTCTTTTTGCGGCCAAGGATATTGAGACCTTCTACTTGGAAAACTCTGACAAGATATTTCCTCAACCCTGGTTGGTTTAATGTGCCAAGTGCACTCTCTCACTAACACTGGCTATGATTATGCTGATACATGTATGATTAGGTTCTTACTGGCACTAGTATGCCATTATAATGTCAAGTACTGCCCTTCACTGTAATGTTATTAGTTTGATGACCATGTGATTCTGTATTTCTATTCTTTTTACAAACTTTTTTCTTCTGCAGTGGAATGGTAGGAAAAGCAATGAAGTTGCTCCGTGCAACATGGGGCCCTCGATATGATGGAAAGTACCTTCATAATATTATCAGGAAGAATTTAGGAAATACAAGGCTGCATCAGACTGTTACTAATATTGTCATTCCGACCTTTGATATCAAGCGCCTTCAGCCTACCATCTTCTCTACCTATGATGTATGTTTATATCTTTCTCACTCCGTCCGTCCCTACCTACCTATCTCTCTTTCTCTCTTTAAACATAATCCCCATCTTAACTAAACTGTTGACATGTTTCAATAGGTGCACAACGACAAAAGCCTAAAAAATGCACTTATATCTGACATCATCATTGGCTCGTCGGCAGCCCCAACTTATCTGCCACCACATTACTTTACTACTGAAGACAACCATGGCAACATGAGGGAATTCAATCTAATCGACGGAGGTGTAGCTGCTAATAATCCGGTATAAAATAGCAAAATCTCAAGGGATATAATAAAATAGTGTGCATCAATGTCTAAAGGAATTCACAGAGAACTAAAAATCCAAAAGAGAAATAAAAAATGAAAGAAATAGTTTCCTTTCTTGCTAAAAGTTAAGAGGAACGTCTGCCTCCCAGATCTCTGAAGTTGATTTCAGTTTCATTAATGGTTGACTTTTTTCTGGGTTGATGGTAGAACCTGTTGGACTTGAGCCCTGGTGTAATTAGGTGGGTTCTTCTGGTTGTACCTCCACTGAAAACAATTATTACTTAGCAAAACTGGATTATAAAAAAATATTCTAATGGTGAATATACCATCTGAAAATTGAGGAGGTTTTTATATTTTTAATAACTATTAACTTATTAGAAGCTTAATTATTTTTTTTCAGGCTCTGGTTGCAATGGGAGAGGTCACAAAGCAGATCATAAAAGAGAATCCAGATTTCTTCCCCATAAAACCCATGGATTATCGACGGTTCCTGGTCATCTCTCTCGGTACTGGTTCCTCAAAAGGAGAAGACAGGTACAGTGCAGAGCTTGCCAAGGGGTGGGGAGTCTTTGGATGGCTGCTTAGCCAGGGATCAACACCTTTGGTTGATGTTTTCATGCAAGCAAGTGCTGACATGGTTGACATCCACATCTCAGTTGCTTTTCAGGCTCTTCACTCTAAGCAGAATTATCTCAGAATCCAAGTGAGTGCATTATTCAATTGTATCATTTGCTTATACTCTTTGGTTATTTTGACTTTGGATATCCATTACCATGCTAACTACTTAAAATGGGGGTAAATAGGATGATTCCTTGACGGGGCCAGTAGCCTCAGTTGATGTAGCAACAAAGGAGAACTTGGAGAATTTGGTGAAGGTTGGCAAGTCATTGTTGAACAAGCCAGTCTCGAGGGAGAATCTTGAGACAGGCCGTGTGGAGCCCACTAATGAAGGAACCAACAAACAAGCTTTAGTGAGGTTAGTTTGTACTATAGAAAGAGTATCCTGATTCATATGTGGATCTTCCATAGAATACTGAAATATTTTGTTTTCATATTTTTTGCAGATTTGCAAAGTTATTATCAGCTGAAAGACGACTCCGTGAGAGCCGATCACCTCAAACTAGAGTTACACGATCTTTTTCAGCCATCTGATTTGCTTAGCTACAACAATGGAATGAATTCTTTATTGTTACATATGATGAATTAATTGATTGTTTGTGGAAAATGAATAAAACGTAAGCCAATTCGTAGCTTATGTGGGCTTGCTCCTGTTATCGGTCGTTCTATTGTAACTATATTATCTGAAAAAGAGAAAAAAATTGTAAAAAAAAATATCTTTTCCTTTGTATCTTGATACCGTTGTTCCTTGTCTTCTATCTAAATTGTGAAATTGTTTCTGTGCTCTCCCGGGTGAAATGGGCCAAGATCATATCGTCCGATGTTTTTCATGTTTAGCTGAAGCTTCTTTCTTCCAAAATGTTGGCAGTGGCTGCTAATTTTTATAGAATTAAAAACAACATTTACATTATTTTTTTTCAAAATATTGGCGGTGGCTGCAAAATTTTATTGAATTAAGAACGACAACATTTGCATCAAAATATATTCTCATCACATGTAAACATGAAACATCCTCTCATGCACAACAGAACCTAACTAGATATCATTGCTGGCTTAGAGCAGCCTACTAATTTATGTTACTCAGATACTTCTTTTAACTCATCGAACAAGTATCGGATACGTGACCGATACGGGTGTGCGTCTTATACGGTGCGGGTGTGCATCCGATACGTCACGTGGCGTATTAGATTATTTTATTCACTTTGACCAGTGAATTCGGTCTCCGATACGCCCCGATACGTCCCAATTCTTTTCGATACACCCCGATACGCCACGATATGTCTTGCATACAATCTAATTAGTTCTTTTTTCTTTATTTTATTCACTTTTAAAAAAAATATATCGCAGATCTTTTTATTTTTTATAATTATCGACAAAGTTATAAATCCATCTCAAATTCTTTAACTTTTTTTTATCATAATAAAATAATTTATTTTTTATATATTAGATAAATATATATTTTATTATTATATATAACCACATCTGTATCATGTATTTTTAAAAATTTTCATATCGTCACACCCGCACCGTATCCGATACGATACCTGCACCCGCACCTGTGCAACACACCTACTAATTCATATAAGATAATAAGGGTCCGTTTGGCAAATTAGCTTTGGAAGAATGATAATTTTGGAAGAGTGATAGAATAATATTTTTTTAGAAGAGTGGTAGAATAATGGTATTGTTGACTATTCAGAAGAGCGAAAATATCGTTTGACAGTTGTTACTCAGAATAGTTAAAATATGAATAATTATGATACTAATAATGATGATTATAATAATAATAATAGTAGTAAAATAATAATCATAATAGTAAGATAATAATAATAAAGTAATAAAAAATAATCATAATAAATAATAATATTATAATAGTAATATAATAAAAATATAAACATAATTATAATATAGTAATATAATAATAAAAAAATATAATTACAATCATAATTGTAATAATAATATAATAATAAGGAATCATAATTTTAATAATATAATTATAATATAATAATCATAATCATAATCATGATAATAATAATTATAGTCATAATCATAATCATAATCATAATAATATAAAATTAAAAATATTATAATAGTAATATAATAAAAATATAAACATAATCATAATATAGTAATATAATAATAAAAAATTATAATTACAATCATAATTATAATAATATAATAATAATAAGTAATCATAATTTTAATAATATAATCATAATATAATAATCATAATCATAATCATGATAATAATAATTATAGTCATAATCATAATAATATAACCATAATCATAATCATAAAAATAATTATAAATAATTATAATTATAATCATATAATAATAAATTAATCATAACTATAATCAACATATAATAATATAATACAACATAATAAAATAATAATAAAGTAATAAAAAATAATCATAATAAATAATAATATTATAATAGTAATATAATAAAAATATAAACATAATCATAATATAGTAATATAATAATAATAAATTATAATTACAATCATAATTATTATAATATAATAATAATAAGTAATCATAATTTTAATAATATAATCATAATATAATAATCATAATCATAATCATGATAATAATAATTATAGTCATAATCATAATAATATAACCATAATCATAATCATAGCAATATAATAATAAAAATATAATCATAATCATAAAAATAATTATAATAATATAATAATAAATTAATCATCACTATAATCAATATATAATAATATAATATAACATAATAAAATAATAATAAATATTAATATTCATAATCATAATCATAAGAATATAATAATATAATAATAAATTATCTTGATCATAATAATATAATAATAAAATAATTATATTCATATTCATAATATAATAATATAATATTAAAATTATATTTATAATAATAAATTATAATCATAAATATAATACAATAATATAATAATGCTAAATCTTAATCATAATCATAATATAATAATATTATATAATATAATCAAACAATAATCGCTATTCCGACGAGAGCTAATCTGATATTTCACCTATAAGTTGGTATACCGGATTAATACTATTTCGCACTCTTCTACTTAGTCTAAAATTTGTTTGGCAAATTAATTCGTCGAAATAATTATTCTATTCCAAATTTTTGCTATTCCATTGAACTCCCTAATAAGAGTATTAAGACTCCAGCAGCACCGCATCCGGATCTTACTTTATCAGAATCAGAAGCCGAATCCTACATGATCTAGGATTCTAGATGCGCATTTCGGATCGTCTTATTGGATCATTGATAGCACTAAATATTGGCTATCCGGTCTCGATTTCGCCGTCCCACAGGACCCACACCATGACACCACTCTCGCACTCGATTCTTCCTCCGTCAGCTCACTCCGTCGCTCCTGCTCTAAAGTATATAGTTTGCAAACCCTAGCCTCTAATTAGTTCCTCCGTCAAGAATTTTGTACAATAATGGTCTTGATCGGAGGTGTTGAAAGGCCTCAGAACCAGTGCATTCCTTTGAGTAGGAGGTGGTGGTGGGTGGATACATGAAGTGGTGAACTGGTGATCCATGGTATGAAGCTTTCATGGAATTTGAATGCGCGATTGTGTGAGTTGAATTTTCATACTCCACATTATTTTGTGGAATTTTATTTTATTTTGCAATGATTGTCTATGATCCTGTGGATTACCGTGTCAATAAGGGAAAAAGAATCATAAGTTGTTAAGCTTCCACATTAAGTTGCATTCAACTTCTTATTATTGAATAATCTTCATTTTTTGTGAAAAGTACAAAATGCTCCTAATTAAATTGACTAATTATGCCCCTCTGATTGGGTAGAACTGGAAGCACTATGCTTTGTTCCATTATGGTTTTTTAACTCTTTATTAATTGCTCATGGGCTTTATCACCAATAATAAAAGGTTGCCATTATGCTATTTTTTTATTAGTTCTGGTTTTATAATTGGAGTTAGGAAATTGTCAGGTAGGTTCACTGTGTATTTATGGAGGTGATCGAAATAATGGGTCGTTATGCTTCCATTCATACTGTATCATGTTTTGGGTAAGGTGGGGCATTGTTCAGTTTGATTCGATTTGGATTTTATTCAGTTTGGGCTATTAGTTAATAATATATTATTCATGGCTTTGTCTGTAAATCACATGATCTTTGAAAGACAAATTGCTAGTTTAGTGTCTGCGTAGCACACACTTTTTGCATACGTGTGTGAAGTGGAGAACCAAATCTGGCACATCTAGTCACTGTTTCTGAACAAAGGAAAGAAATACATGTTGATAAGTACGTAATTTCAACTAAAAAAGGCTGGTAAAACACACAAAAGAATAGAAAATCAATGTAAAAGGTAACTGGCATCCAACTGGATGGTAACGTTTTATGATACCTATTTATGAGCTGTTCATCACCAGCACCAGATTGACCAACAAATGCGTCTTATTTTGTCTCATAATTATATGTGATAACTTGTTTTAGAAACAAGGTATGAAAAATCAAAAGACTTGAAAGTTGA
>CAXKVV010001764.1:0-28455 GCA_964058805.1 Schoenoplectus triqueter
AAAACATAAGTAAGGTGCATTAAAACTGCTGTTTAAACAAATTGTTTGCCTTTATGAAAAATTTTGGCCGCATAACTACACATAATTTGGTGCAAATTAATATAATTACTCCTAATTATGTCTATCATAAGATTGTTCGATTAACACTTCAAGACGAATATTTTAGGCCACCATTTTTCCTCAAAACGTAAGTAAGATGCACTAGAAACTGATATTTAAAAAGTTAAGTTTTTCAACATTTTTGGCCTCATAACTACATATATTTTCGTAAAAATTAATATAATTACTCATAATTATGCCCATTAAAATATTAGCAAATTAACACTGCGATATGAACATTTTACGACACTAATTTTGCACAATACATCAGTAGGATGCATTAAAAACAGCCGTTTAAACAGGTTGATTGTGGTGTTTTTCAAATTTTTGGCCGCATAAGTGCACATAATTTCGTGCAAATTAATATAATTACTCCTAATTACATCTATTATAAGATTCTCCAATTAACACTTTGATATGAATATCCTACGACGCTAATTTTTCATAAAACACAAGTAAGTTATATTAGAAACCGCTGTTTAAAACGAGTTGTTTAAGATTTTTAACATTTTTTGACTCATAACTATAAATAATTACATGAAAAATAACATAATTACTCCTAATTATACCTATTATAAGATTATCCAATTTACTCTTCGATATGATCATCGTACGACACAAATTTTGCAAAAAAACATAAATAAGATGCATTGAAAACAAATGTATAAAAAAGTTGTTTGAGTTTCTGAAAGCATAACCGCATATAATTTCTTGAAAATTAATACAATTACTCCTAATTATGCCTATTATATGATTGTGCAATTAAAACTTAGATATGAATACTCTATGACACTAATTTTGCATAAAATATAGGTTAAGTGCATTCGAAACTGTTTTTTTAAACAAGTTGTTTAAGATTTTCAACATTTTTTTGCCTCAAAACTGCACATAATTTCGAGCGAATTAATATAATTACTCCTAAATATGTCTATTATAAGATTGTCAAATTAACACTTCAATATCAATATCATAGGGCACTAATTTTACAAAAGACATAAGTAAGATACATTAGAAATTGCTGTTTAAACAAGTTGTTTAAGATTTTTAACATTTATTGTCTCATAACGACAAATAATTTCGTGAAAATTAATATAATTACTCGTAATTATGCCTATTAGAAGATTATCCAATTAACACATCGATATGAACATTTTACGACACGAATTTTGCATAAAATATAAGTAAGATGCATTAAAAGCAGCTGTTTAAACAAGTTGTTTGAGTTTTCTAAAATTTTTGGCTGCATAACTTCGCGCCAATTAATATAATTCCTCCTAATTATGCCTATTATATAATTATCCAATAAACACTCCAATATGAATATCCTACAACAGTAATTTTTTCATAAAACAAAAATAAGATGCATTTGAAACTGCTGTTTAAGCAAGTTGTTTAAGATTTTCAAAATTTATCATCTCATAACTGCTTATAATTTCATGAAAATTAATATATTACTCCTAATTGTGCCTATTGGAAGATTATCCAATTAATAATGCATCGATATGGATATTCTACGACTCTAATTTTGCACAAAACACAAGTAAGATGCATTAAGAAACAGCGGTTTAAACTAGTTGATTGAGTTTTTCACGCATAACTACATATAATTTCGTGTAAATTAATATAATTACACCTAATTATGCTTATTATAAGATTATCTAATTAAAACTTTGATACCAATATTCTATGACGCTAATTTGGCACAAAACATAATTAAGATGCATTAAAAACTGCTGTTTGAACAAGTTGTTTGAGTTTTTTAAAAATTTTGGCCCCATAAATACACATAGTTTCGTGAAAATTAATATAATTACTCATAATTATGCCTATTATAAGATTGTTCAAGTAATACTTCGATATGAATATTATACGACACTACTTTCTCCCAAAATATAAGTAAGATGCATTAGAAACGGCTATTTGAAAAAGTTATTTGAGTGTTGCAAAATTTTTGGCTAGTGAAAATTAAAACAATCACTCATATTTATGGCCATTAAAAGATTATGTAATTAACACTTAAATATGAACATTCTAAAACACTAATTTTGCACAAAACATAAGTAGGAGGCTTTAAAAACGGCTGATTAAACAAGTCGTTTGAGTTTTTCAAAAATTTTGGCCGCATAATTACACATAATATCTTATAAATTAATATAATTACTCCTAAGAAAGCCTATTATGTCATATTCTACTTTAAACTTTGATGTGAATATTCTACGACACTAATTTTGCACAAAATATAAGTAAGAGTCATTAAAAACAGCTGTTTAAACAAGTCGTTTGATCTTTCCAAATTTTTTGGCCGCATAACCGCACATAATTTCGTATAAATTAATATAATTACTCCTAATTATGTCTTTTATAAGATTCTTCAATTCACACTTTGACGTGAATATTCTACGATACTAATTTTTCACAAAAACATAAGTAAGATGCATCAGAAACCGCTATTTAAAAAACTTGTTTGAGTTTTCAACATTTTTTTCCCTCGTAACTACACATAATTTCATGGAAATTTATATAACTACTCCTAATTACTCCTATTATAAAGAATTAAAACTTCGATATGAATATTCTACGACGCGCATTTCGCATAAAACATAAGTAAGATGCGTTAAAAACCGTTGTTTAAACAAGTTGTTTGGCTTTATGAGATTTCTTGGCCACACAACTACACATAATTTCGTGAAAATTAAAATAATTACTCCTTATTATGCCTATTATAAGATTGTCCTCTTAAAACTTCGATATGAATACCTGACGCTAATTTTGCGCAAAACATAAGTAAGATGCATCAAAAACCCCTGATTAAACAAGTTGTTTGAATTTTTCATAATTTTTGGCCGCATAACTACATATAATCTCGTGCACTAATTACGCCTATTATAAAATTTTCCAATTAAAACTTTGATATGAATATTCTATAACGCTAATATTGCACAAAACATAAGTAAGGTGCATTAAAACTGCTGTTTAAACAAATTGTTTGCCTTTATGAAAAATTTTGGCCGCATAACTACACATAATTTGGTGCAAATTAATATAATTACTCCTAATTATGTCTATCATAAGATTGTTCGATTAACACTTCAAGACGAATATTTTAGGCCACCATTTTTCCTCAAAACGTAAGTAAGATGCACTAGAAACTGATATTTAAAAAGTTAAGTTTTTCAACATTTTTGGCCTCATAACTACATATATTTTCGTAAAAATTAATATAATTACTCATAATTATGCCCATTAAAATATTAGCAAATTAACACTGCGATATGAACATTTTACGACACTAATTTTGCACAATACATCAGTAGGATGCATTAAAAACAGCCGTTTAAACAGGTTGATTGTGGTGTTTTTCAAATTTTTGGCCGCATAAGTGCACATAATTTCGTGCAAATTAATATAATTACTCCTAATTACATCTATTATAAGATTCTCCAATTAACACTTTGATATGAATATCCTACGACGCTAATTTTTCATAAAACACAAGTAAGTTATATTAGAAACCGCTGTTTAAAACGAGTTGTTTAAGATTTTTAACATTTTTTGACTCATAACTATAAATAATTACATGAAAAATAACATAATTACTCCTAATTATACCTATTATAAGATTATCCAATTTACTCTTCGATATGATCATCGTACGACACAAATTTTGCAAAAAAACATAAATAAGATGCATTGAAAACAAATGTATAAAAAAGTTGTTTGAGTTTCTGAAAGCATAACCGCATATAATTTCTTGAAAATTAATACAATTACTCCTAATTATGCCTATTATATGATTGTGCAATTAAAACTTAGATATGAATACTCTATGACACTAATTTTGCATAAAATATAGGTTAAGTGCATTCGAAACTGTTTTTTTAAACAAGTTGTTTAAGATTTTCAACATTTTTTTGCCTCAAAACTGCACATAATTTCGAGCGAATTAATATAATTACTCCTAAATATGTCTATTATAAGATTGTCAAATTAACACTTCAATATCAATATCATAGGGCACTAATTTTACAAAAGACATAAGTAAGATACATTAGAAATTGCTGTTTAAACAAGTTGTTTAAGATTTTTAACATTTATTGTCTCATAACGACAAATAATTTCGTGAAAATTAATATAATTACTCGTAATTATGCCTATTAGAAGATTATCCAATTAACACATCGATATGAACATTTTACGACACGAATTTTGCATAAAATATAAGTAAGATGCATTAAAAGCAGCTGTTTAAACAAGTTGTTTGAGTTTTCTAAAAATTTTGGCTGCATAACTTCGCGCCAATTAATATAATTCCTCCTAATTATGCCTATTATATAATTATCCAATAAACACTCCAATATGAATATCCTACAACAGTAATTTTTTCATAAAACAAAAATAAGATGCATTTGAAACTGCTGTTTAAGCAAGTTGTTTAAGATTTTCAAAATTTATCATCTCATAACTGCTTATAATTTCATGAAAATTAATATATTACTCCTAATTGTGCCTATTGGAAGATTATCCAATTAATAATGCATCGATATGGATATTCTACGACTCTAATTTTGCACAAAACACAAGTAAGATGCATTAAGAAACAGCGGTTTAAACTAGTTGATTGAGTTTTTCACGCATAACTACATATAATTTCGTGTAAATTAATATAATTACACCTAATTATGCTTATTATAAGATTATCTAATTAAAACTTTGATACCAATATTCTATGACGCTAATTTGGCACAAAACATAATTAAGATGCATTAAAAACTGCTGTTTGAACAAGTTGTTTGAGTTTTTTAAAAATTTTGGCCCCATAAATACACATAGTTTCGTGAAAATTAATATAATTACTCATAATTATGCCTATTATAAGATTGTTCAAGTAATACTTCGATATGAATATTATACGACACTACTTTCTCCCAAAATATAAGTAAGATGCATTAGAAACGGCTATTTGAAAAAGTTATTTGAGTGTTGCAAAATTTTTGGCTAGTGAAAATTAAAACAATCACTCATATTTATGGCCATTAAAAGATTATGTAATTAACACTTAAATATGAACATTCTAAAACACTAATTTTGCACAAAACATAAGTAGGAGGCTTTAAAAACGGCTGATTAAACAAGTCGTTTGAGTTTTTCAAAAATTTTGGCCGCATAATTACACATAATATCTTATAAATTAATATAATTACTCCTAAGAAAGCCTATTATGTCATATTCTACTTTAAACTTTGATGTGAATATTCTACGACACTAATTTTGCACAAAATATAAGTAAGAGTCATTAAAAACAGCTGTTTAAACAAGTCGTTTGATCTTTCCAAATTTTTTGGCCGCATAACCGCACATAATTTCGTATAAATTAATATAATTACTCCTAATTATGTCTTTTATAAGATTCTTCAATTCACACTTTGACGTGAATATTCTACGATACTAATTTTTCACAAAAACATAAGTAAGATGCATCAGAAACCGCTATTTAAAAAACTTGTTTGAGTTTTCAACATTTTTTTCCCTCGTAACTACACATAATTTCATGGAAATTTATATAACTACTCCTAATTACTCCTATTATAAAGAATTAAAACTTCGATATGAATATTCTACGACGCGCATTTCGCATAAAACATAAGTAAGATGCGTTAAAAACCGTTGTTTAAACAAGTTGTTTGGCTTTATGAGATTTCTTGGCCACACAACTACACATAATTTCGTGAAAATTAAAATAATTACTCCTTATTATGCCTATTATAAGATTGTCCTCTTAAAACTTCGATATGAATACCTGACGCTAATTTTGCGCAAAACATAAGTAAGATGCATCAAAAACCCCTGATTAAACAAGTTGTTTGAATTTTTCATAATTTTTGGCCGCATAACTACATATAATCTCGTGCACTAATTACGCCTATTATAAAATTTTCCAATTAAAACTTTGATATGAATATTCTATAACGCTAATATTGCACAAAACATAAGTAAGGTGCATTAAAACTGCTGTTTAAACAAATTGTTTGCCTTTATGAAAAATTTTGGCCGCATAACTACACATAATTTGGTGCAAATTAATATAATTACTCCTAATTATGTCTATCATAAGATTGTTCGATTAACACTTCAAGACGAATATTTTAGGCCACCATTTTTCCTCAAAACGTAAGTAAGATGCACTAGAAACTGATATTTAAAAAGTTAAGTTTTTCAACATTTTTGGCCTCATAACTACATATATTTTCGTAAAAATTAATATAATTACTCATAATTATGCCCATTAAAATATTAGCAAATTAACACTGCGATATGAACATTTTACGACACTAATTTTGCACAATACATCAGTAGGATGCATTAAAAACAGCCGTTTAAACAGGTTGATTGTGGTGTTTTTCAAATTTTTGGCCGCATAAGTGCACATAATTTCGTGCAAATTAATATAATTACTCCTAATTACATCTATTATAAGATTCTCCAATTAACACTTTGATATGAATATCCTACGACGCTAATTTTTCATAAAACACAAGTAAGTTATATTAGAAACCGCTGTTTAAAACGAGTTGTTTAAGATTTTTAACATTTTTTGACTCATAACTATAAATAATTACATGAAAAATAACATAATTACTCCTAATTATACCTATTATAAGATTATCCAATTTACTCTTCGATATGATCATCGTACGACACAAATTTTGTAAAAAAACATAAATAAGATGCATTGAAAACAAATGTATAAAAAAGTTGTTTGAGTTTCTGAAAGCATAACCGCATATAATTTCTTGAAAATTAATACAATTACTCCTAATTATGCCTATTATATGATTGTGCAATTAAAACTTAGATATGAATACTCTATGACACTAATTTTGCATAAAATATAGGTTAAGTGCATTCGAAACTGTTTTTTTAAACAAGTTGTTTAAGATTTTCAACATTTTTTTGCCTCAAAACTGCACATAATTTCGAGCGAATTAATATAATTACTCCTAAATATGTCTATTATAAGATTGTCAAATTAACACTTCAATATCAATATCATAGGGCACTAATTTTACAAAAGACATAAGTAAGATACATTAGAAATTGCTGTTTAAACAAGTTGTTTAAGATTTTTAACATTTATTGTCTCATAACGACAAATAATTTCGTGAAAATTAATATAATTACTCGTAATTATGCCTATTAGAAGATTATCCAATTAACACATCGATATGAACATTTTACGACACGAATTTTGCATAAAATATAAGTAAGATGCATTAAAAGCAGCTGTTTAAACAAGTTGTTTGAGTTTTCTAAAAATTTTGGCTGCATAACTTCGCGCCAATTAATATAATTCCTCCTAATTATGCCTATTATATAATTATCCAATAAACACTCCAATATGAATATCCTACAACAGTAATTTTTTCATAAAACAAAAATAAGATGCATTTGAAACTGCTGTTTAAGCAAGTTGTTTAAGATTTTCAAAATTTATCATCTCATAACTGCTTATAATTTCATGAAAATTAATATATTACTCCTAATTGTGCCTATTGGAAGATTATCCAATTAATAATGCATCGATATGGATATTCTACGACTCTAATTTTGCACAAAACACAAGTAAGATGCATTAAGAAACAGCGGTTTAAACTAGTTGATTGAGTTTTTCACGCATAACTACATATAATTTCGTGTAAATTAATATAATTACACCTAATTATGCTTATTATAAGATTATCTAATTAAAACTTTGATACCAATATTCTATGACGCTAATTTGGCACAAAACATAATTAAGATGCATTAAAAACTGCTGTTTGAACAAGTTGTTTGAGTTTTTTAAAAATTTTGGCCCCATAAATACACATAGTTTCGTGAAAATTAATATAATTACTCATAATTATGCCTATTATAAGATTGTTCAAGTAATACTTCGATATGAATATTATACGACACTACTTTCTCCCAAAATATAAGTAAGATGCATTAGAAACGGCTATTTGAAAAAGTTATTTGAGTGTTGCAAAATTTTTGGCTAGTGAAAATTAAAACAATCACTCATATTTATGGCCATTAAAAGATTATGTAATTAACACTTAAATATGAACATTCTAAAACACTAATTTTGCACAAAACATAAGTAAGAGGCTTTAAAAACGGCTGATTAAACAAGTCGTTTGAGTTTTTCAAAAATTTTGGCCGCATAATTACACATAATATCTTATAAATTAATATAATTACTCCTAAGAAAGCCTATTATGTCATATTCTACTTTAAACTTTGATGTGAATATTCTACGACACTAATTTTGCACAAAATATAAGTAAGAGTCATTAAAAACAGCTGTTTAAACAAGTCGTTTGATCTTTCCAAATTTTTTGGCCGCATAACCGCACATAATTTCGTATAAATTAATATAATTACTCCTAATTATGTCTTTTATAAGATTCTTCAATTCACACTTTGACGTGAATATTCTACGATACTAATTTTTCACAAAAACATAAGTAAGATGCATCAGAAACCGCTATTTAAAAAACTTGTTTGAGTTTTCAACATTTTTTTCCCTCGTAACTACACATAATTTCATAGAAATTTATATAACTACTCCTAATTACTCCTATTATAAAGAATTAAAACTTCGATATGAATATTCTACGACGCGCATTTCGCATAAAACATAAGTAAGATGCGTTAAAAACCGTTGTTTAAACAAGTTGTTTGGCTTTATGAGATTTCTTGGCCACACAACTACACATAATTTCGTGAAAATTAAAATAATTACTCCTTATTATGCCTATTATAAGATTGTCCTCTTAAAACTTCGATATGAATACCTGACGCTAATTTTGCGCAAAACATAAGTAAGATGCATCAAAAACCCCTGATTAAACAAGTTGTTTGAATTTTTCATAATTTTTGGCCGCATAACTACATATAATCTCGTGCACTAATTACGCCTATTATAAAATTTTCCAATTAAAACTTTGATATGAATATTCTATAACGCTAATATTGCACAAAACATAAGTAAGGTGCATTAAAACTGCTGTTTAAACAAATTGTTTGCCTTTATGAAAAATTTTGGCCGCATAACTACACATAATTTGGTGCAAATTAATATAATTACTCCTAATTATGTCTATCATAAGATTGTTCGATTAACACTTCAAGACGAATATTTTAGGCCACCATTTTTCCTCAAAACGTAAGTAAGATGCACTAGAAACTGATATTTAAAAAGTTAAGTTTTTCAACATTTTTGGCCTCATAACTACATATATTTTCGTAAAAATTAATATAATTACTCATAATTATGCCCATTAAAATATTAGCAAATTAACACTGCGATATGAACATTTTACGACACTAATTTTGCACAATACATCAGTAGGATGCATTAAAAACAGCCGTTTAAACAGGTTGATTGTGGTGTTTTTCAAATTTTTGGCCGCATAAGTGCACATAATTTCGTGCAAATTAATATAATTACTCCTAATTACATCTATTATAAGATTCTCCAATTAACACTTTGATATGAATATCCTACGACGCTAATTTTTCATAAAACACAAGTAAGTTATATTAGAAACCGCTGTTTAAAACGAGTTGTTTAAGATTTTTAACATTTTTTGACTCATAACTATAAATAATTACATGAAAAATAACATAATTACTCCTAATTATACCTATTATAAGATTATCCAATTTACTCTTCGATATGATCATCGTACGACACAAATTTTGCAAAAAAACATAAATAAGATGCATTGAAAACAAATGTATAAAAAAGTTGTTTGAGTTTCTGAAAGCATAACCGCATATAATTTCTTGAAAATTAATACAATTACTCCTAATTATGCCTATTATATGATTGTGCAATTAAAACTTAGATATGAATACTCTATGACACTAATTTTGCATAAAATATAGGTTAAGTGCATTCGAAACTGTTTTTTTAAACAAGTTGTTTAAGATTTTCAACATTTTTTTGCCTCAAAACTGCACATAATTTCGAGCGAATTAATATAATTACTCCTAAATATGTCTATTATAAGATTGTCAAATTAACACTTCAATATCAATATCATAGGGCACTAATTTTACAAAAGACATAAGTAAGATACATTAGAAATTACTGTTTAAACAAGTTGTTTAAGATTTTGCACAAAAACATAAGTAAGATGCATCGGAAACCGCTATTTAAAAAACTTGTTTGAGTTTTCAACATTTTTTCCCTCGTAACTACACATAATTTCGTGGAAATTTATATAACTACTCCTAATTACTCCTATTATAATGTATTAAAACTTCGATATGAATATTCTACGACGCGCATTTCGCATAAAACATAAGTAAGATGCGTTAAAAACCGTTGTTTAAACAAGTTGTTTGGCTTTATGAGATTTCTTGGCCACACAACTACACATAATTTCGTGAAAATTAAAATAATTACTCCTTATTATGCCTATTATAAGATTGTCCTCTTAAAACTTCGATATGAATACCTGACGCTAATTTTGCGCAAAACATAAGTAAGATGCATCGAAAACCCCTGATTAAACAAGTTGTTTGAATTTTTCATAATTTTTGGCCGCATAACTACATATAATCTCGTGCAATGTAATACAATTACTCCTAATTACGCCTATTATAAAATTTTCCAATTAAAACTTTGATATGAATATTCTATAACGCTAATATTGCACAAAACATAAGTAAGGTGCATTAAAACTGCTGTTTAAACAAATTGTTTGCCTTTATGAAAAATTTTGGCCGCATAACTACACATAATTTGGTGCAAATTAATATAATTACTCCTAATTATGTCTATCATGAGATTGTTCGATTAACACTTCAAGACGAATATCTTAGGCCACCATTTTTCCTCAAAACGTAAGTAAGATGCACTAGAAACTGATATTTAAAAAGTTAAGTTTTTCAACATTTTTGGCCTCATAACTATATATATTTTCATAAAAATTAATATAATTACTCATAATTATGCCCATTAAAATATTAGCAAATTAACACTGCGATATGAACATTTTACGACACTAATTTTGCACAATACATCAGTAGGATGCATTAAAAACAGCCGTTTAAACAGGTTGATTGTGGTGTTTTTCAAATTTTTGGCCGCATAAGTGCACATAATTTCGTGCAAATTAATATAATTACTCCTAATTACATCTATTATAAGATTCTCCAATTAACACTTTGATATGAATATCCTACGACGCTAATTTTTCATAAAACACAAGTAAGTTATATTAGAAACCGCTGTTTAAAACGAGTTGTTTAAGATTTTTAACATTTTTTGACTCATAACTATAAATAATTACATGAAAAATAACATAATTACTCCTAATTATACCTATTATAAGATTATCCAATTTACTCTTCGATATGATCATCGTACAACACAAATTTTGCAAAAAAAACATAAATAAGATGCATTGAAAACAAATGTATAAAAAAGTTGTTTGAGTTTCTGAAAGCATAACCGCATATAATTTCTTGAAAATTAATACAATTACTCCTAATTATGCCTATTATATGATTGTGCAATTAAAATTTAGATATGAATACTCTATGACACTAATTTTGCATAAAATATAGGTTAAGTGCATTCGAAACTGTTTTTTAAACAAGTTGTTTAAGATTTTCAACATTTTTTTGCCTCAAAACAGCAAATAATTTCGAGCGAATTAATATAATTACTCCTAAATATGTCTATTATAAGATTGTCAAATTATCACTTCAATATCAATATCATAGGGCACTAATTTTATAAAAGACATAAGTAAGATACATTAGAAATTGCTGTTTAAACAAGTTGTTTAAGATTTTGCACAAAAACATAAGTAAGATGCATCGGAAACCGCTATTTAAAAAACTTGTTTGAGTTTTCAACATTTTTTCCCTCGTAACTACACATAATTTCGTGGAAATTTATATAACTACTCCTAATTACTCCTATTATAAAGAATTAAAACGTCGATATGAATATTCTACGACGCGCATTTCGCATAAAACATAAGTAATATGCGTTAAAAACCGTTGTTTAAACAAGTTGTTTGGCTTTATGAGATTTCTTGGCCACACAACTACACATAATTTCATGAAAATTAAAATAATTACTCCTTATTATGCCTATTATAAGATTGTCCTCTTAAAACTTCGATATGAATACCTGACGCTAATTTTGCGTAAAACATAAGTATGATGCATCAAAAACCCCTGATTAAACAAGTTGTTTGAATTTTTCATAATTTTTGGCCGCATAACTACATATAATCTCGTGCAATGTAATACAATTACTCCTAATTACGCCTATTATAAAATTTTTCAATTAAAACTTTGATATGAATATTCTATAACGCTAATATTGCACCAAATTTATATTTTTTAAAATTGATTTGCTATTTTTTTGGATAGGGGAAAACCGTCATTTTTGGATGAATCAGAATTCTCAGATCGATTTATTTTCTCCTCATCAGAAAAAATAGCAAAAAATTCTAAAAAATATAAAATTTGTTTTCCTAATAGATTTTGATATGAAGATTAAATTAAACTGTTCAGATCGATCATTTCTGACTTGAAATGGAGAATAGAGCGTAAAGCACGCAACGCTCTTGTGCTTTGCAAAGCACCGTAGTCAGACTCTCTCTCTCTATATATATATATAGAGTGGAGATAGTGTGAGCTTAAGCTCACGGAGGCCTTCCGTGAGCTTAACTCAAAAAACATATTAAATCATCTCGAAATTTTAATTTATCATTCTCATTAAATTTTTTATATGAAAATCTCATGGGATGCTAAAATTTGGAGCGTTTTGAGCTTTTTATGTCGCCGTTTTTAATTTTTGAAAATGATGTTCAAGTATTGAATATATTATTATTATTTTTAGAGCTGATTTTCAAATTTGAAAATAGTTTCTTCAGAAATTATATTTTAAAAGGATCACATCTCTCATTGAAAATAACTGATGAGTTGGAATTTGATCTATCTAGCAAAATTATTACTACAGAGAGCTTACTAGCTATATACAAAGTGAGAGAGATAATTCAATAGATTGATACACTTAATTAGCCAAATCTTTGTTCAAGCTCAATCTTGCTTCTCTTTATTCTCCCAACTTGATCCTTTGTGATCTTCTTGAAAACATTCTTTTGAGCTGTAGTGCTTACATTTTCTTGAGTGTGTTGTTATCCACCTTTCTTGAGTGTGTTGTCACTCGCCTTTTGAGCTGTTGTCACTCGCCTTTTGAAAACACTAGTCTTGATTCTTGTTATCAATAGGCTTGACATCCTATTTTTGTAAGGCTTGACAGCCCATTTTCTACCTTAGGTTCTTTACATTCTTGCACTATCTTGATCTTTCAATACCAACATCCTAGGACTTCAAAGGTCTATCAGAAACCATTGAGAGGATACCACGTGAGTTGAGGTAAGGCAGTGACATTGTTGAACACTTGCATAAGATTTGGCATTAGCAGTTTCTTAAAATACTTGAAGAATTCATCCGTGAAGCCATCGGGTCCCGGTGATTTATTGTTCGGCCAGCCGTTGATAACACTTTCAACCTTCTCTTGCTCGATTGTCCTTTGCAACCTTTGCCACTCTTCCTGACTCAGTTTATTTTCATATAATTTTTCATAGTTTTTAGTAAAAATAAGTTTTATTAAATTAATATTATTAAAAATAAGAGTGAGAAACGTAAACTTTCAAATATACGAATGAAAGCGCGTCACTGCCAGTGGCGTGTTTCATTATTTTTACGAAACGCACCACTAGCAGTGGCGCGTTTGCTTCTTATATAAACAAAACGCGCAGCGCCTCTCCATCTCACTTGCGCGGGATTTGGACGAAACACGCCACTGCCAGTGGCGCGCTGCCATTCGTATATTTGAAATTTTACGTTTCTCACTCTTATTTTTAATAATATTAATTTAATAAAACTTATTATTACTAAAAACTGAATTTTTCAAATTGAAATCCAACATTCATACCATTACTTGTTTCCAACAACGAGCAAAAATATCTATGCAATGCCGCTACCTTGTCATTATGTGTGCTATATTGCTGACTATCCTCCTCAATTGTTGAAATCCAGTTCGCTCTCTTCTGCACTGATGCTGTGGCGTGAAAATAAATAGTATTTTTATCTCCTTGCTTCACCCACGTCATTTTTCCTCGTTGCTTAACTTGTAACTTTTTTTATCTTTCAGAAAAGTTAAAGTAAACAAAGTGTAATTAAAAACAATAATTTATGACATGACTCAAGCATATATCCGTTTGTGCCCTTGTCAGTGAGAGTAGAAATTTATTTCCGTTGAAAACATATTACAAGCACGACAAAATCTAGGCTGCTGCAATTAAATTGTTAAGTTCATCCATCGAGGGAGATGAACATGAGTGTTGATTGTTGACCGTAGAGGTGGCCATATATTTATTACTCCCATTAATATCTTCATCATTAAAAAAATATATATTATTTGAGTCCACGGTTGATACGGGCCGAGTCTAAGTACTCAAATAGAGATTGGTTAATTGAGAGTTTTGTTGGGCTGATGTAGGCCTTTGTAAAATTAGGTTGAATTTGAAAATTAATGTGAGTTTGTGGTCGGTTATTTTTATTTTTGCTGAATAATTCCATATAGACAGTTCTATGAAACGTTGTCTTTGTATAAACATGGCGTCATTTTATTTAGGAAATCTTGCGGGCTGTTTGACAATGGGTTTAATTATGCATATTATAAATATGCCAGCTCGGCTTACGCTGTGGCCTACTTCCAAATTATTATCTGAGATTTTGTCTGAAGAAGTGAGATTCTGTATGAACTATTATTTATTAGGCACCAGATCCAATTCAGATGCAGGTCCGTCTAATTTTATGGAGGATTAATAGAAACAAAAACAAGTAAATTTTCTTGTGAGAGAAACAAGAACATACGTTTCGAAGTTCCAATTACAATTGGACGAATAAATATATAAAAAAAAGCAACTGGAAGGACTCAAACAAATGAAGGACAAAACATATATGCTTCAATAATTGATTAATTTGCTGGAGAGTATACATAATGCAGCTGCGGTGGTCAATTATTTGGGATTAATGCAATGAGGAAGATGAAAAGCAAAGAGCTCCAACAGCTCACAATATTTCGGAACGCTTGAATATTAATGCCGAAGATCTCAAGGCTCAATAATTCAACATAAAACGACTTGTAAGATTTAAGAAAAATAGACGTAAAAGGCGACGCTATTTGTAGAATCCAAACCAGGACAAGGATGGCGATTCCCGTACTAACTGTAGCAAGAATCACATAGGACCCTAATCCAAATGCCATAACCATACAAACCTGCTGCTGCTATGAACAAGTCCGTTGCGAAAAGGAGATCATCGGAGTCTGGATCAGCTAGAGCAGTCGAAATGAGCGATCCATATGGGTTTTTAATTTTTGAAAATGATGTTCAAGTATTGAATATATATATAGTCCAACTATGGTGCTTTGCAAAGCACAAAGACGTTGTGTGCTTTGTACTATATTTTCAATTTTATGTTAGAAATAATCGATTTGAACCGTTTAATCTAGTCTTCATATCAAAATCTATTACTAAATCAATTTTTTTATTTTTAAAATTTTTTTTGCTATTTTTTTCTGATGAGGAGAAAATGACTTGATTTGAGAATTCTGATTCATCCAAAATTATGGTTTTTTCTCTATCCAAAAAATAGCAAATAAATTCTAAAAAATATAAAATTTGGTTTACTAATATATTTTGATATGGAGATTAGATTGAGCGGTTTGGATCGATCATTTCTGACTTAAAGTTAATAATAAAGCGCAAAATACACAACGCTCTTGTGCTTTAGAAAGCACCATAGCCTAATTCTATATAATGATCGATCCAAACCGCTCAATATAATATCTATATCAAAATCTATTAGTAACAAAATTTTATGAATTTATTTTCTATTTTTTTGGATAGGGGGAAAACCGTCATTTTTGGATGAACCAGAATTCTCATATCGAGTCATTTTCTCTACACCAGAAAAAATAGCAATTTTTTTATAAAATATAAAATTTGTTTTCCTAATTGATTTTGATATGAAAATTAAATTGAATGGTTCAGATCGATCATTTCTGACTTGAAATGGAGAATAGAGTACAAAGCACACAATACTCTTGTGCTTTGTAAAACACCGTAGTCGGACTCTCTCTCTCTCTCTATATATATATATATATATATTATTTTTATCTATTTATTTTTATATCTATATATTTTCCTTGAGCTATCATTTTTTGTTATTTATTAATGTGTGTTAAATTATTTTAATTATTATCTAAATTATTATTATTGTCTAATTAAATTTCATGTTTTGACAATATGTATATCGCATATATTTTTAAGTTCCTTTGCACTAAATTAGTATGAAAATAAATATAAAATTTCACTCTTAATTTTTTTATATTTTCAATGGAGCATGCTCGAAATTAAATAATATAACAAAAAATAAACAATATATGCAAGGGCCAAGAGGCTTATTTTTCAACTTGGAACAATATTATTATATAAAAGGGAAGGGGTCACTTGACAGTTGACAATGATCATTTTGATAATCTTGATAAATAGATTTCAAATAAATCGGTAAGATAACATAAAATTAAAGTAGGAGTGTTTTGTAAACGTATTCATGCAGTCATAAATTGAAAGCGTTTAAAATTTTATGCAATTTACACATCAAGAACTATCAACATTTTATTAAATTTAATGAGCCTTTAATGAACTAGCAAGTAATATTTAAATTACTTGAAATTTAAAACATAATCAATTTAAAATTCCGTTGTTATAATTGTCAACATAACTATTGTTGGATCTCTCCCCTAAAATAAAACCAAGAAATCCGCAAATATATTCTATTTACAAATAAGAATATTTTTCTATATTACCTTATTTAGATCATATTTCTTTTCGTGATGTCATACACATACAAATAATTTACGAAACTCATTAGATCAAGTTTTGGAAAAGAATTGCACCATTAATGCAAATAATTTACGAAACTTAGCAATTTATTTAGTACCCATTACAGTGGGCCTACGGAACGAAGCCCAATCGCGCTGTCCAATTTGATTCAGCTGATGAAGAAACATTTCTTCTTGGAGAAGAATAAGATTCCGTTATCAATTCTAAAATTTTTTGTTTTTTTAAAATAGATTTTTTTTTATAAATATGTTATTTTACTTATAGATTGATAGCATGTCAAATTTTATATAATTTCATTAACGTTTGGTAGTCCATCAAATATCGTTAATTTGGAACCGTTACTTTAACGGTTTTTCACTAATATTTGTAACGGTTTCAAATTAACGGTCTTTGATGAACTATCAAATTTTAATGAAATTATATGAAATTTGACAGACTATCAATCTATAAGTAAAATAATATATCTATAAACTTTTTTTCTATTTTTTAGAATTATTTTTCTATATTTTTGGAATTGGTAACGAGACTATTTTTTTCCAAGAATAACAGCAGATTTGTTTCTCTCCCTCCCCTCTAAAAATTTCATTTGTACCCATTACTGTATGTATATTGCAAATATTTTTTTATTCAGCACGGAACCTCTGTTCAGATTTCTTTGCAGAGATATCTACATGAGAAAATTTGCGTAGAGCCTGCTCGCCCCATGGCTGAGTTTGAGAGACCAAATTATCAAATTGATTTCCGTACTTAATTTGAAAATAAAATAAGTTAACAAATTTTCCTCTCTCCTCATTTTGGAATCTTCAGATATTTCGAATAGAGAGAGGATAGCTGACAACTACCTTCCAATCACACCTAGTAAGTTGTAAGATACATGTCAGATTCAGCTTATTTTCTAAATAAAATCTCCAATTAGCTGTTGTGAGATAAATTCGAATACATTGCGTTGATGACATGCCAGTCGACCGCTGTAAT
Source organism: Schoenoplectus triqueter (assembly GCA_964058805.1). NCBI lineage: Eukaryota > Viridiplantae > Streptophyta > Magnoliopsida > Poales > Cyperaceae > Schoenoplectus > Schoenoplectus triqueter. The sequence goes on from CAXKVV010001764.1 coordinate 18,069, forward strand.
CTCTCTCATCCTCTCTTTTTCTTCCGTTCCATAAGAATCAAAATCCCCTTCTCATCTCAAGATACAATCTCTCTCCTCCTCTTCTTTTCTCTCCTGCCCAAAAGAACCCGAATCCCCTTCTAATTTCAAGAATCCAACTCAGAGAGAGTGTGAGAGAGAGATCATTCAAAAAGCGACATAGAGAAGTCTTACTTGGTGCAATCACTCTTCGTGCTCTGCTCCGTCTTTATAATCCTATCTAGATAATTCAAAAAAAAATTATTCTCTCGCTTTTCGCCTCAAATTAGCTTGGGAAAAATATATCGAGATATAGTCCTTTACAATATGCGCCAATTCAGTAGCCTTCGAAAATAATTTTCAAAGAGAAGGCGTTTAATTAATTAATTTATTTTCTGTTCGGAGCAATAGAAAACCTACTGAAGGAATACAAATGATCTGGTTATAAAGGGTAGGTAAGTAGTTTGTTTAAGCCACCGTCTCCTCAACAGTAATAAATAGTTACCAACATAACAAAATAAATAATTGCTTCCATCCAAGCTTTTCCTCCTTTTAATTATGAGTTTATGACTCAGAATCTGTGAACAAAATATAAACTAATTAGACGCCGCAAACCCGTAATTAAGTACTCCCAGTTGACGTGCCTCCTTTCCTAATTAATTTTCAGGAATGTAAAGCATATCCATTCTACAATTATATATAGAGTTAAAAGATAGCGAGCTTAACTAAAAAATATATTAAATTATTTTGAAATTTTTATTCATCATTATCATTAAATTTTTTATATAAAAATCATGGGATACAAAAATTTAGGGTGTTTTGAGTTTTCAAAATCAACAAGTTTGAATTTTAGAAAATAATATATACAAACGTTGAATATTTTGTTATAATTATTAGACATAATATTTTTAAATGCTAAGTAATAATAATTATAATAATTTTGTTATAATAATAAAGAATATAATTAGATACATAATAATTTATAAATGATCATATAAAAAATAGATCATTTTAAGAATTAAGTTCTACCTTAAGTATGTTACACATATTATTTTAAATGAGGAGAGAAAAAAATATTTTATATGAATTTTTGGATTCAAGAAGATGAAAAAATTTAAACAAAATTAATGGTGAAAAAAAGTGATGATGTGTCATATTTGAAAAGTTTGAAAACTTAATTTTCTTTATGTATTAAGAATTCTATATGAGTTGGCTATAGTTAGGGGTGTCAAATTTTGACCCGACCCGACTCGACCCGACATGACCCGAAAATAAATGGGTCGGGTATGTGTTTGATTTTTTTGACCTGAATCGAGTCGGGTTCGGGTCGACCCGACCTGACCTGATTAATTATGTTTTTTGAAGTAATTTTATGATTTAATACTAATTAAACCTTAAATATACACTAATTATATAGTAATTAAGATTAATTATAAATTAATTAATATTTTATTATTTAAATTATATAAAAATAATTAATAAATAATTAATTATTTTAGACGGGTCAAGATTTTTTGACTCGAATTTAATCGGGTTGGGTTCGGGTCTGATCAATAATAATAATAAAATAATATGACCCGACCCGAATCCGATCCGACCCTACTCATTGACACCCCTAGCTATAGTGCTATGCACAATATAGATTGCCCTGTGGTGCAAATCATTTTTTCTACTTTTAAAGTCCCACTGATTCGAACATTTTTAATAGTTTGTTTAAAACTAATTAGATGAAGTAATTTTTTAAGAAAATATAAAATTTGATTTACACCTAGATGTAATATGAAAATCATGTTGAGCATTTCAAATTAATTATTTGGACTTCAAAAATTAAAATTACATAATACGGGGTGATCCATATTATGCATAACACCATAATCCAATTCTATTATTTACTTATATATATATATATATATAGAGAGAGAGAAAGTTGGGCTATGGTGCTATGCATATTACATATCGCTTTCGTATTCTATAAGATTATGATATAAAGATTTTATTGAGTTACTTAAATTAAAATTTTGAGTATAAAAAAATAAAATTTGAATTGATAGTGTTTCGGATTAAGTGTTACGGAAAGTATAATAGACAAACTATATACACACACACACACACACACACACACACACATGGAGCACCAAACTTCGTACTTCACGTCCGTATCTCCATGGAGTAGACAAACTATATATATATATATATATATAGAGAGAGAGAGAGAGAGAGAGAGTGGAGATACCGTGAGCTTAACTCAAAAAACATATCAAATCATCTCGAAATTTTAATTTATTATTCTCATTGAATTCTTTATATGAAAATCTCATGGGATGCAAAATTTTGGAGCGTTTTGAGCTTTTTAAGTCACCGTTTTTAATTTTTAAAAATTAGCTCTAAAAATAATAATAATATATTCAATACTTGAACATCATTTAAAAAAATTAAAAACGGTGACTTAAAAAGCTCAAAACGCTCCAAATTTTTGGATCCCATGAGATTTTCATATAAAAAATTTAATGAGAATGATAAATTAAAATTTCGAGATGATTTAATATATTTTTTGAGTTAAACTCACGGAAGGTCTCCGTAAGCTTAAGCTCAAGATATCTCCACTCTCTCTCTCTCTCTCTCTCTATATATATATATATAGAGTGGAGATACCGTGAGCTTAAGCTCACGGACTTAAGCTCACGGAGGCCTTCCGTGAGCTTAACTCAAAAAATATATTAAATCATCTCAAAATTTTAATTTATCATTCTCATTAAATTCTTTATATAAAAATCTTGTGGGATGCAAAAATTTGGAGTGTTTTGAGCTTTTTAAGTCACTGTTTTTAATTTTTTAAAATGATGTTCAAGTATTGAATATATTATTATTATTTTTAGAGCTAATTTTAAAAAAATAAAAAGCACAACTTAAAAAGTTCAAAACGCTCCAAATTTTTGCATCCGATGAGATTTTCATATAAAGAATTTAATGAGAATGATAAATTAAAATTTTGAAATGATTTGATATGTTTTTTGAGTTAAACTCATGGAAGACCTTCATGAGCTTAAGCTCACGGTATCTCCACTCTCTATATATATATATACATGGAGCACCAAACTTCGTACTTCACGTCTCCATGGAGCACCAAACCAGCACATTAGCAAGTTATATATAATTCGTTTGGAAATGGCTTATACGTTAACATTCATTTTTTCGAAAAAGAAAAGAAAAGAAGATATGATGCCTTTTTATGAATAAATAAGGAAAATTTTGCTATCAAATTTAATCTCATTACAAAATTTAAGATAAGATTTGAAATTAATAGTAATAATTTATGTTAAAAGTTTTGATCAATGCAGAATCGCCCAGTAAATAATATAATTCTTTTTAACCGAATATATATTTCAAATATCCTATAAAAGGGGAACTACCAACTCCTCAGCTATTTAGAGCTGCAAACCGTTCGATCCCCGTGCGTATATTTTTGCGTACAACTTTTCTTATGTGGGATATGTTTGTATAACCTTTATTAGTAGAACAAATAAAAAAAATCAAAAGTACGGATTATCATAAAAAATTTAGATAGTACCAAATATTTTTTTTCTATTTTAAGGTTTTTTTTATTATATGAGATTAATTGTTCAAATATAACAGCTGATTGTCAAGGATACCTATAAAAAAAATTACCGGTTAGCGGTTACATGGCTAAAATTGTAAATTCTCTTGTCAGAGAATGAGGCGATTTTTAAGAATGGCTACTTTAAATACAATTCTATGTAGATAATTCAAAATTTTATATTTATGATTGGATTAAAAATTACATATTGATATATATTATAGAACTTTTTTAACAAAATTGCGAAAGTGAATTTATAATCAATAGGCCCTCCCTTTTTTCAATTTTCTAAGGCATGGACAACAGGACAATCCTCCGAAAGTCCGAATTCGTCTCTCTTTTTCAGTACATCTTTCTCCTGTCTGCACTTTATTATTCCATTTATTCCCACAGTATATTTACATGCCAATTATCCCCCCAACCCTTAATAAATGTTGTATAGTGTACTTATTTCCCCCAAGATTAAAGGCAATGCATTCGCCATTTCGCGTCATAGAGAGAGAGAGAGAGAGAGTGCTATGATATAATTAAGTTCTCGCAAATGGGGAAACACAAATTCAAGCTATCAGACCTGATACCAAACTCATGGTTCTATAAACTGAAAGACATGAGCAAAGCACCTCAAATTCACAATTCCTTCGCTAACAAAAGAATCCACCAAAACCCACCAATTTTTCATGAAACCTCAGCTGCACCAAAGCCTTTCCCTCCAAACTCTCAACCTTACCTCCCAAACAGAGCATCTTTCTACTTCTCTACCAAAGAAAGAATTGACAAGTTCCCTGTCAAGAGCAATCCAAAGGCAATCGACATCCATTTCCCGACAGAAACTTCAATGGCCAACCAAAATTCAACAAAAATTTTCGTGCCACCTCCAATCGCCTCCATGCCCAAACCGGCGCCGTATGATCGAGATGTCTACACTGAAGAAGATAAGTTAAAGAAGAGTTTCGACACCTCACCCGAATTCGATGGAAACAAGGAGATCAGACTAAGACCAATCAAAACAAAGGGTTTGGGTAGAGATGCATTTGGAGATCAACCGAGCTCGCCTACACTGAGGAGTAGAAGGTTGCGGGTTCACCAAACCCGAAACCCGTTAATGAGAGGGTTTATTGTGGTGAAAACTTCATTTAATCCATGGATGGATTTTAGAGAGAGCGTAATTGATATGATAGCAGAGAATGGAATTAGAGAGACAGAGGATTTTGAGGAGTTGCTGACGTGTTATCTAGTGCTCAATTCAAGTGAGTATCATGAAATGATTGTTGAAGTTTTCAAGGAAATTTGGGTTGATCTTTGATGCGCATGATTTCTCAATAGATATTGTAAGTCTTCTTTTATTGGCGGCGGCAGCGTTGTTCTGTGCATATGTGTGGTGACCGGTGAAACTTGTTCTATATGATTTTACAATTTTTACATGTTATAATAAGTTTGTTTCTTTTATTTGGTAATTGTAATATGGATCAACGTATTCTCACAAAATGGTGCATAATACCATGATAAAATTTATTATTTTGAGCAAGCAAAAATATATTTCAATTTATTGGAGTTGAAAAAAAATTCATTATGCAATCACTACCCTAATGTTTTCTGAAGGGGAGGTAACAACCTGCTCAATTTTCCATTAAAAAGACTTTTTTTATAAAAATGAAAATACAAAAAAAATAGGAGAAAAAGAAAAAAAAGAAAAAAAGAGTAGAATTTACAAGAAATGTACAAGAGAACTAGAAATAAAAGTAAAAATAAAGTAAAAAATAAAAGTGGAACTGATGAAAGTCGGTAATCAGGAAGGCCGGCGTAGGCAGGAGGTGCTGCTCGTCATTATAGTATACAGGCTGATCGTCGTCGTTGGCGGTGGGCAGAGGCTCTGTACATGAGTCAGAATAAGGTTTTAAAATATGAATTTCAATATGCGTACAATTAGTCACTGCGTAATGCATATGCGATATACGGATGCATATGCGTTTCTATACGCATATTGCATATACAAATATATATTCTAAAAAGTTCATAAAATATTTGAATCAATCATTTATTTTTAAATTTTTTACATAAAGTATATATATAATTAATTTTAGAGACTTAATATGATAAAATTTATAAAAAAAATATCATCCACTATTGAATATGCGAATATATACTCTTATGTATGCGTTATCGCACCGCATATGCGGTCATACGGCGACATTTTAAAACAACGGGTCGGAGGGATGTTATCGTTGGTTGTCGGCGTTGTACACATCGGTGGAGGTCGTAGCTGGCTGGAGAGTTCCAGAGGCAGAAGCGATGTACATGTCAGTTGTTTTTGTCGCTGGCCGTCGGTGCTGTACATGATCAGAGGTGTTGTACATATTGCCTGTCAAAGCGAGAAAGGAGAAGAGAAGAGTGGGAGAGGAGAAGAAAGCAGAAGAGGGAGACGGGAGGAGGCTGACGGCGCCTCTGCCGTCTAGAGTTTCCTCTTTTTTAGCTTTTCGCTTTCAATCTTTTTGCTCTTTCGCTTGGGGGCTTTCCCAAATCATGCCGACCGGATCAAATTGTTATTAGTGCGCAATGCTAGTTGCTAGAAGTGCCTCAATTACTTCCCTAATGTTACTCATATGGAAAAGAAAAATGATGTACAAATCGAAAGTTAATAGAAGATACATGATTGTGCAATCTCTAGAAAGATTTAGGCCGCTTAACTATCATGTTGCCCTTTCTCCCCTTTTTTTTGCTTTCTAGTTTTAGGAATTTTCTTCTTCTTTAAGGATCATTCAGATTTCTCTAGTTTGCATCAGCTGCTCTGTTTTTATTTCCTTTTTTTTTTCAAATACATGAATCAGGACAAACCTGTTTATTCGTAATGTTTTGTATATATTTTTTGGTTTCTCCTATGCTTACGAACTTCGACGTAGGAAAAATTGAGCGGCCTAGGGTTGTTGGCGAAGCATCAACCGTACATAAGTTTCCCAAGTTTGATTTATTGGAGTTTCATTATTCTTTGTTTCTTTTCGTTTGTAAAAAATGAGAAAAATATTTACCACATTTGTCTGTTCATGTTAAAAGGAAATTTGATGTTAGATTCTATGAAGAAAATTAAGTATGTAGATTTACATAAAAGAAAAAACAAATAATTTGAAACTTGAAAAGTCCCAAATCATGTTTTATGGGTGTGTTTTTGCCCAAATGCTTTTTAATATTCCACTACTATTTATGCGGTAGTTTACCTCCTGATTATAACAGTAATTTTCTCTTAATAGATAATCATCAATAATTATATAATTTCACTAAATAAATAATGCAATTATTATTGCAAATAAGGAGGTAGACTCTTCGATGTGTCCTTTGTTATGATATGAAAAGAAGTTAAAAACAATATGGAATATAGATAGAAAAGAAGGGACCTCCTTGTTCCATAAAAACAATATGGATTAATTTACAAAACAGAAGTTAAAAAATGCTTTCCATGTCAGATGTTTGATCAATATGGAAACATTACTAACATATGTCAGAATCTAGAAAAGGATGTATGCTGAGCATAGATCGGAAACAAGCACCCTTTATCTTGCCATAACTCAGCGCATTGAATTTGTACAAGGTGACAACGTGGTGACAGTTGAAAGTTGCATCAGAGCATGAAGAAATGAGCTTCACAAAAGTCAAAATAGACAAATTGGAGTATAGGCTGCAGTGTAGGATGTATCAAATATACTATGACAATTATACAAAAGGCAAAAGCTGCAGTCAGCATGCTATTTTCGTAGAACGACCGTAGAAGCCTGCTGGCGACTTTTTTTTGCTTGAGGTATAATAATAATAATAATAATAATAATAATAATAATAATAATAATAATAATAATAATAATAACAACAACAACAACAATAACAAAACAACACCGATAATAATAATAATTATTATTATCGTAAAAAATATACATTTAGGTTGATTAATCTTCTGATTAGTCGGAATCAATCACTAAACCGTCACATAGTGTATTCGGAAGGTGTTTTATCATTATGAACGATTAATGAACCTCAAAAAATTATTAGTCGGCCACCAAATCAATTAATTTGCCGTCAAATCTGATTAATCGACTGATTAATTTCCTAAATTACACTTTGTTACTTTTTTGAGTCATAACTTTTTCATCTACATTTTGATTTTGATGATTCAAGATTCTATAAAACTATATTTCATCAACTTTTGACAGTAAATTTTACTGAATTTGACATTGAGATTAATTTCATAATTAAAGGATGCGCCCAAGACGGGGCCTGGGGACGGATGATGAAGAACAACCAAATGAAGAAAAAATATTCTATTATTTTTTCCTACTTCAAAAATAATATTTAGTCTTAGTGAAATTTTGAAGGTACAATTATTTTTTATTAAAGAATACTTAGTCATAATATTTTCTGCACAATTTGCACAATATTTTGTACATAATAGTAATAGCAGCAACAACAACAACAACAACAACAACAATAATAATATGTTAACCTAAAATCTTTTTAAAAAAAATTCCATATTAGAGAGTCTTTGTGGAAAAGCGTCCTCCAAGTGATCCCTCTAAGATAAGAGTTGCAACTGTTTATATTCGCAATTGCTGCTGGACAATGCTTACTGCAAAAAGCAAGTCATAGGCCACAAATTCTGCCTAGTAATGCAAATTTCATATTCTTTTAGAGCACTTATTAACGACGTTCTTAACAAGAGGTGAAGAAGAGGAGAAAGGAAAATAGAAATCTTATTAATTTTATAAAAGGAAAAAAAATGACAATTTGACCTTTTCTATGCCTCATTTTTAACATCCGTACTTTTTCTTTTGTTCCTTCTCCGATAATTTATGGAGTACACCCAAGGAGTTGATATATTTTTGGATATAAAGATTTTATAATTCTTGAGCTTTTCAATATTTTAAAAAAAACTTTAGAAAAAGAAAAAAAGTGTTTTATTTGGTCACCACAATAGTTTGTTTTTCTCATTTTATCTTTCAATCACTTTTTCAATATCACTAAATTATTTGACCAAGATCGGCATACCTGCAATTGCTGTTTTCTTCTTGCCAACCTGTCACTTCGACTCCGACACTCATTTCTTGTTTTTTTTTTTTACTAAATTGCGTTTTATTTTTAAATCCATCAGAGGTGTAAAAAGATTATTAATTGCTCCCCACCTAACGGGAAAATAACGACTCAGTGAATTTTCGGCACTGATATTATATACTTTTTTTTATTATTATTAGAGGATTGAAAATAATAAGGTAGGAATTTTTTATTTCTGAAAATTTTTATACCTAATATTGGGTGCAAATAAGAGGTGCTAATATTAACTTCATGTTGAAGAATAATTTCTCTTTATCAAACTTTTTCAACATTGATTATAATCTAAATTGATCATAACATGCGATTCAAAATTCAGATGGGGGTACTTTATGGACAATTAGAAAGGTGGGAGGTTTAGACTCCCATGTTTACTCAAAAAAATAAAATGAAAAGTGGTAGATCGATGTTTCTTCATTCATTTCAAGATAGTATAACAATTTTGTATAGATTTGAAATGTCAATAATTATTCATGAGGAAGTTATTAAAACTCAATTGTTGGAAGTATCAAATTATTTGGTGAGAAGCTAAATATTCTTAAATCAACTCAAATTTTAATGTGTGAACTACTTGGAATAACAGAGAATATATCTGCAGCTTTTTGAAAAAATATTTACAATTTAATTTTCTAAAATTTAATAATATTGTTAAATTTAAAGCATCAAAAGAAACAATCACAAAGGAATTAATTAATATATTTTTCTTTCAACCCTTGTATATAATAGATATCTTTACGATTAATAATTAATTACATGCAACTTTTAAGTACTGTTCTGGTACTGTTCTTCGAAACAAATGCATAGACAAAGCACCGACCTTTTGATATTGGTGGGGAGCAGGTCCACATCGAAAGACCTACAAATCTTTGCACAGGACAAAGCAGTAAAAATCAGTTAGGTTGCTTCCAAATAAAAAATTAAGAAATATATCTGTACATAGCAGGTTGCCTAATTAATTAATTAATAATGAGTATTAAAGTCTTCTCATGGACCTACGTAGTGCACGAGTTCAATATCAAGCCGTATAGGCCGGGCCTACGTACTCAGCTTTTATAATTAAAGAGCATATATACTATGCAACATGCTATCCTATCATGATCGTTGATAGATTACAATAAATATGAATGGTGGTGGTTTTATTTTCCACATGAAGGAGTAAGTTTTGTTAATTAATTTCAATTAATTAAATAATTTCTGAAAAAACAGAGAAAAATAATTAAATAAAATGAGATATTTGCCTGGTTGGATTATCAATTTATTATGGAAAGTTGTTAGCTACTTTGAAGAATTGATTATTTTAGGGATGTTTTTAAAAATAATTTAAAAATAGTTCGAAAGCTTAAAAAATCATGAAATTTAATATTATATAATATTTTGACATGAAGAAATTATTGAGCAACTTAAATTGACCATTTAAGATCTCGAAATATAAAATTTCATCCAGAAGCAATAACGGTTTTTTGCTTTGCAGCATCATAAGCTATCTCTCTATATATAGTCTAAACCATATATAATGACGGGCGTCGTTTTTCCATAGAGATACAGAGTCACAATTATTAATGGCTATCTAAAGAAAAATAAATGTTGAGTATATTATGAATCTTTTTTAAAGGAGAGAGGAGGAGGAGACTTCTATAAAAACTTTATAATAAAAATTTACCTCTCAAATTGGGGTGTAAAATTTTACTCTCCCCCTCTCATCTATTCAAT
>CAXKVV010001765.1:0-34246 GCA_964058805.1 Schoenoplectus triqueter
TACCAAATTTAATAAATTTAGCTTGTTGCTTCTTTGTGTAGACAAAAATAAGCATTTGCGAGCATCATGTTGCTACCAATCTGGAAGTGAGAAGTTGCAAGAATTGACCTGCACGTCTTAATTATCTAAGCCATTGAGCAAGTGTGCAAATTTGCTTTCGTATTTTCTTTTTTTTTTGTCCAAAGCACTTGGATTTTTGTTGTGGGTATTGGTGATAATACTGGCATGCCCACAAAAAGGAAATATCAAGATTTTCAGTCTCACCAGTGAGGTACAGAGGCATGATCAGTTAGAGACAAAATCAGATCAGGTCTAGCCATTATGGCAATTGAGCAGTACGTGGAGTTGAAGGTAGAAGATTTGAGGAGGAAGTGTGTGGAGCACGCTCGAGCGCTGGAGTAGGAGGTTGGGTGTGCAGTGGAGGTGGAGATGGAGGAGAGGGGGAGCAGTCAGGGTTGGAAGGGGCAATGGCGAAGGGATGGTGGAGGAAAAGGAATTAAGTTGTGTTACACGATTGTTGGTACGGATATTATATCTAATATGATATGGATACGGTGGTATGGTAATTTTATAAAATATAAGATATGGATACGGATATATAAAAATAAAAAATAAAAATATATTAATTTTCTGGTTAATATTATTTGAAAGTTTTATTTCAAAAAACTTAATGGTTATACAAAGAAATGTGTTCTATAAATTAATAAATATGAACATTGCAAGCGGCGAATCTACATTCATTCCATGCGGTACTATTTCAAAATTGTATTTGAAAGTTGTGCTGTGTGGTCCCAGCTATTAATGTCATCTCCATTGCAATTGGTGAATTCTTTTGTAAAGCCCAACTGATCAGATTATAAGTTATTTTAAAAACGCCTCTTCTATGTCCGGAACTTCAGACACTTTGCGCAAAGTTAGTTCCAACTCTGGCGAAAAAAAAAACTCCGAGCGTTGGAGCGCCTATAAAAGAAGCGATGGTCTTTTGACCATTTTCTCTATCCTCAGACCACAACCAGATGGACTCCATCCAATTTTTTAGAGTGAATACGTGTATCCGTGCGTATCGTTGACCAAATTTATTGGGCAAAGAAATATGTTTTATTTGGTGCATCATGTGGCATATCTGATACGTAACGCGCATGTATTTTATACGTATCCGTATTGAATACGCACTCGATACGGGAGCGGCAGCTTCTCTGTCGAACCTGGGTAGCATGGGAATTAAGAAAAGAGTATTTTTGATATTTAGATTTTTTTTATTTCTTAAGTGTGATTAAATTAGCATATTGATAAATTCAAAATTATATGAGATTTATAATGATAATTTTCTTAATTGAAAATTTTAAAATTATATGAGATTTATATTGATAATTTTCTTAATTAAAAATTTTAAAATTATATGAGATTTATAATGATAATTTTTTAATTGAAATTTTATGGTGGAAATTTTCTAAATTTTACAGTGGCAAATAAATAATCTCCTTTTTTATGTTTTAACTAGCGAAAGAAGAAAGGAACGGATCATAAGTATTGCAACGAAATTTAATTGATCAGACTATCTATTGCAAAAAAAAATTAAGGCCCAAATGAATCAAATTTTAGTTAGTTGATTTAATTGATATTGCAATGAAAATTTCCATGCCAGAGTCTCTATCACAACTAATATTTTGTAGCGATTGTATTTAATACTTCATATTATGTTGCATGAAACTTCATACTAGGTTGCAACAAATTCTCTTTTCATGGCAAGCAAGTCAACGAATTAATAAATTGTTGCAATAAATTCGTGCCTATAGCGTTATTTTGATGTAGTAACGCCCGAAGATGATCATTTCAAAAAAAAATTAAAAATTATATTTCAATTTATTAGAGTTTGTATCATTTGTAGTTTAATTTTGATATATAAAATCATCAAAATACACAAATTTATTTTAAATTATGTATACTATGAATTTATATTATAATTTTTCTATGGTTTATGACACGAATTATGCACAAAAATGAATATAAATTCATTTAAACTATATTGTTTTGTTAATTTATTCAAATTTTTTATCATTTGTAGTATCATTGCAACACATAAAATCACTATAATATAAAAAATTATTTTAAATAGTACTCTATTTATTTATATTATAATCATTTCATTCTATAACATTTATAACAGGAATGGCGTGGAAAGATAAACAAAATTGCATAAAAATTGTCTTTCGATTTATTCGAGTTTCTATCATTTGTATAATCATATCAACACATAAAATCACTCTAAGACATTTTTTTTAAATTATGTCTCATATTCGTTTATATTATAATTATTGTATTCTCTAACCTTTATGACATGAATATCATTGAAAGATTAACACAATGTATTAAAATTATATTGCAGTTTACACGAGTTTTGTATTATTTATTGTTTCATTTCAGAATAGAAATATAGTTTTAATGCATTTATGTTAATCTTTCAATGTTATTTATGACATAGAAGTACAAGAAATTATTTAGATAGAGATTTTTCGTGCATGGTGAATAATTTTAGTTGAAGGCAGGAATGTTGAGAAAGAAGGTTATGATGATGATTGAAATTTACACAGGTACGCACAATGATGCATACTCATGTTTTAATAATTATACTTTTTATGTTAGTTTATTCAAGTTTTATATTATTTTTAACCTTATTTAACTCATATATTGACCAAAATGTATAAAGTTATTTTCATAATTTTATTTTTTTTATTATAATTATTGTGTTCCCGAACCTTTATGATAAAAATAATATTAAATAATTAACACAAATATATAAAAATAGTATTTCAATTTATTTGAATTTTGTATCATTTATAGTCTCATTTCAACACATAACTATGGCACTAATTTGTCTTCATGATGTCCCATATTTATTTATATTATAATTATTGTGTTCTCAAATCTTGATGACATAAATAGCATTGAAAGATCAACAAAATTTAATAAAATTGTATTTCAGTTTATTCGAGTTTTGTATCATATGTAGTCCCATTTTAACAAATAAAATCATCAAAATACACAAAGATATTGTAAATAATTTATTCTATTGCTTTATATTATAATTTTGGTGTGCTTGAGACATTGCCACAAGAATTATACTCAAAGATGAATACATATTCATTAAAAACTATAATTTTATGTTACTTTATCTGAATTTCTCATGTGTGATTCATTTCAACACATAAATCACCAAAATATACAAAGATATTTTAAATGACATATTCTATAATTTTATAATATAATATTTGCGTGCTTGAACAGTTAGAACATGAATTACATGCAAAGATGAATACAAATACCTTAAAAATTATACTTTTCTGTTAATTTATTCAACTTTTCTATCATTTATAATATCATTTCAACTCATAAAATTGCCAAAATATACAAATATATTTTGAATGATATCCCTTTTTATTTTTATTATAATCATTATATTCTCGAATATTTATAACACGAATAGTGTCAAAAAGATTGACACAAATGTATTAAAACTGTATTTTAGTTTACTCAAGTTTTGTATCATTGTGTCTTCATTTCAATGCATAAAATCACCAAAAATAAAAATATATATATTTTAAATATTATCCCATATTTGTTTATATCATAATTATTATGTTCTTCAACTTTTATGATACAAATAGTATCGAAAGATTAATATAAATACATTAAAATTATATTTCTATTTACTCGAGTTTTGTATCATTTGTAGTTTTCTTTCAACATATAAAATCACCATAATAAATAAAATTATTTCAAATGATGTACTCTATGGATTTATATTACCATCTTTCCGTGCATGAACTGTCATGACACAAATTATGCACAAAGATGAATACAAATGCTTTAAAAATTATACTTTTTGTTAATTTATTCAAATTTTCTATTATTTGTAGTATAATTTCAATACATAAAATCACTAAAATGCACAAAATTATTTTTATTGACTTTTTCTTTTCATTTATATTGTAATTATTATGTTCTCAAAAAATTATGATACGAATAGCGTCGAAAGATTGACACAAATGTATTAACACGGTATTTCAATTTATTCAAATTTTATATCATTTTTTATCTCATTTCTACACATAAAATTATTAAAATACACAAAATATTTTAAATGATGTATTTTTTGAGTTTATATTATAATATTTGTGTGCTCGAACCGTTATGACATGAATTAAGCACAATGATTAATATAAAGGCCTTAAAACTATACTTTTTTTGTTAGTTTATTCAAATTTTCTATCATTATGACATTATTTTTAACTCATAAAAATACCAAAATTTATAAAATTATTTTGAATATGTTTTATTTTTATTTTTATTATAAATAATGTGTTCTTGAACCTTTATGACACGAATTATATCGAAAGATTAACATAAATGTATAAAAATAGTATTTCATTTATTTGAGTTTTATTTCATTTGTATCGTCATAAAATGATGCACCGAGCGGGATGACCATTTCCCCTGCCCCCACTGTGAAAGAAGTTTTCGACCAAAAACATTTATACCAATTGTATCCTCATAAAAATCATACTTCTTCAGTTACTTTATTTGTGTTTTATATCATTTATTGCTTCATTTCAACATATAAAATAACCATAACACATTTTATAACGTGAATAGCATTGAAAGATTGTCATAAATATATTAAATATATTTCAGTTTACTCGAGTTTTGTATTTATAGTTTCATTTCAACATATAAAATCACCAAAATACATAATATTATTTATATAATATATTATATAAATTTATATATAATCTTTTCGCTCAAACCATATGGGCATGAATTAGGTACAAATATGAATACATGAATTATGCAAATCTAATGACTTTATGTTGTTTTCATCCAGTTCGCGCTCGAATCGCTAAAAAACACACCCGAATTTAAAACTATAAAGCACGCAAATCTAATGATTGTTTGCTACATTTGTCCGTCCCATACTCGAATCGCCAAAAATGCGCCTCCAATGGAAAAATGGTAAAAAAATAATAAATTTAATGATTGTTTGATACCTTTGTCCGGCCTGTCCTCGGATTGCCAAATATTCACCCCGATTGTAAATCAGTAAAAAAATGCAACTCAGTGTCTTCCTAGGAGGTCAATCATCCTAGTACTACTACCCAAGCACACTTTATGACTACGGAGTTTTGGTGGGATCTAATGCTATATTATCGGTATGATCACATCAGACATGCTAGCCTATTATGTATTATTTATTTATATATATTTACTTAATTATGTGTGTATATATGCATACACATTTATATATTTAAACGATCGTTGTTCTACCTCCTTAGTATTGGTATAATGCTTCAGTGTTGGTATCCGACATGCTAGCATATTACGTATTTTTATACATATATTTTTTCATTTGTATATATTTACTAATGTTTGTGTATATATGCATACACATTTATATATTTAGATGATTGTCATTCTACCTCTTTGGTACGTAAATCTAACCATGTTTGATATCCTCGTCCGGCCCGCACTCGTGTTTCCAAAAATACGTCCAAATAGCAAAATAGTTAAAAGTACGCAAATTTAATGATTCTGTACTATTTCATCCAACCCGCTTTTGGATCACCAAAAATGTGTCTGGAGGGGAAAATGGTAAAAGGTACGCAAATTTAGCCATGTTTGTTATTCTCGTCCGGCCCGCAAAAGTACTTGTTTGATGTATTTGTATTTATCTTTCCCCACAACACATGGTATAAAAGCTCAAGAATGCTAGGAATATATTATAAACTAATAGAAAATATCATTTAAAATAAATTTGTATATATCTTGATGATTTTATTTGTTAAAATAAGGCAGCAAATGATACCAAACACGAATATACCTGTCATAAAAGCTCAATAAGTGCAACTCATATTCAACTTTCAAAAGTTGAATATAAATGCATTTGTGTTCAACTTTCAGCATAATTTGTGTCATAAAAGCTCAGTAACACCGAGATTATAATATATACCAACAGAATACATGATTCAAAAGAATTTTGTGTATTTTAATTATTTTATTTGTTGAAATGAGGCAACAAATAGTATCAAACATGAATATTCTAACTAAAAAAGTAATTATTTTAATGCATTGTATTCATCTATCCACGCAATTCGTGTCATAAAAGTTCAAGAATGCTAAGATTATAATTACACCAATAAAAGACATCGTCAAATAATTTTGTGTATTTTGATCATTTTGTTTGTTGTAGTGTTCTAAATAGCGGCACTATAGCATTTTTAGATGCCAAAACCCTATGCTATATACATACACTCCACTATGTGTGATATTTATGCTACAACGGTGATAGAGAAACGCTATTGTGTATAGCGTATAGCAGCGCTGTTTCATGTTATCGCATATTTGCTCACAATAAATTTCAAATGGTAATTATTTCTTCATTGAACTCTGATTGAGGTAATTCAAAGTGTGTTGGAAAGCTAAGGACAAGATCTACAACATTGATATATAATCTTAATCACTTGATTGTATTTTCTTTGCAGTTGAAAATCAAAAAAAAATATGATGCATTCTATAAAAAAATATAAAAATATTTTACTCCAATAAAATATCAAAAAAATTTAAACTTAAATATCATTTTAAATTCATAAATATTTTTTATCATAAGCATGAGTAAAAATATAACAAAAAATTCTTAACAAATAGATCCTAAGAAAATAAATAAAAATAAAAATCATATTAAATATTTTTTAATAATTATTTCAAGAAAAAAGTATAACAATTAAAAAAATCATAATATAATAAATGCAAATAATTCATTCATTGAAAATAAAAAAAAAAGAAAGAAGGAAACAATAAAAATTAAATGATAAAATAAAAATCTTTCTTAAAAAAATAAAATAAATAGTACAACACTTATACATTAAACTAAATTCTAAATTGAATAGTCATGGTCTGAACAGTTATTAATTGAGGTTCATAAGGTGTAGACTACCTTAAAAGTCCATATCTTTCATATCCTTACAGCAATCACTTAAAATTCCTTAGCTATTTTATTTGTTTTTCCTTTCTTAATCAAGGTTTCTCAGGTTCAAAACCCAAGGTAAGTAACAATGGGGGCTTACGCCCATTGAAATCTTAAAGATCTCACAATCTCTAAAAATCTTTAAATGTACATTCTAAATTTATATAAATATACCTAATGCACACTTAGAGGGATCTCTGTATCCCTCTTCCGCAATTCATCGCATAATTTCTTTTTCAGGACGGTGAAAGGCGCGAAAAAGGGTCGCGCACAATTATATTTATCTTTGTGCACAATTTGTGTCAAAAATACATAAGAATGTAAATATTATAATATAAATTAATAGAAAATATCATTGAAACGAGACGAAACATGATACAAAACTCGAATATGTTAACAATCAGAAGTATTTTTTTAACTTTAAGGTGAATATATTTTCACGTAATTTGTGTCATAAAGGCTCAGAAACACAAAGTTTATAATATAAATCAATTAATAATATCATTCAAAATAAGTTAATATATTTTAATAATTTTATCTGTTGAAATGAGATAATAAATGAAAACAAACTCGAATATACTAATCGTGGAAATATGATTTTAATGTATTTATATTCATCTTTGTGAACAATTTGTGTTGTAAAGGCACAAAAATATAAAAATTATAATATAAACCAATAGAAGATATCATTCATAATAACATTAAGTATTTTGATGATTTTATTTGTTAAAATAAGGTAAAAGTTGATAACAAATTTGAAAATACTAAGAATAAAAGTACTACTTTGATATATTTATATTCATCTTTGTGTGCAATTCATTTCACAGAAACTCAAGAAAATAAAGATTGTAATATAAATCAATGGAACACATCATTCAAAATAATCTTGTGTATTTTAATATTTTTATTTATTTTAAAATGATGTAAAAAATAATATAAAATTTGAATAAACTAATAAGAAGAAGTATTATTTTAAGTATTCACCTTTTCACGTAATTTGTGTCATAAAGACTCAAAAACTCAAAGTTTATAATATAAACCCAATAGAAAATATCATTCAAAATGAAATTTTGCATTTTGATGATTTTATTGGTTGAAATGAGACAACAAATGATAATAAAACTCGAATATACCAACTTTGTAGATTGACATAATGATCAATTATTAGGGCTTTGAAAATTTGGGTTCATCGGCAGCCTGACTGATAAGTGAGGCTGATGGAGAAGTAGTTGCAGTAAGTGATGATACTAGATCAATTAAAAATAGGGTGGGGATCACTTGACAATGAGTTATTTTGTCAATCTTGACAATGAATTTTCAAATTAATACTAAAAATCTTACAAATAGTAAAAGCTTTATGAATATGTTCTTCTATTTATAGATTGATGGTGATTCAAATTTTATATAATTTTATTATCATATGTTACTCTATCAAGGACCATTAATATTTTATATAATTTACAACGGGTATAATTTGACAGCCTTTGATGGACTACCAAAGGATAATGAAATTGCATGAAATTTGAATCACCATCAATCTATAAGTAGAAGAACACATTCATAAAGTTTTTTTTATTTTTAAGATTTTTTTTATATTTATTTAAAAATTTATTGTCAAAATAACCATTGTCAAGTGATCCCTTCCCTTAAAAATAAAAATGACTTTGAAGTTTCCAAATACTGCTGGTACTATTGGCAATTATAAGAGAGAGCAAATTTCAGTTACTGACAAACACATGTATGTCCCTGTATTGTTCTATAAAATAAAATTATTTTAGCAAGTCTATTATGTTTCTTCATTGTTCCAGGTAAATGTAATCTTTAATTTTCATTATAATATGGGCATGCTTATTCTTTTCATAGGAGTTCAGAAAATACATTCAAGAAATGGAATCAAAGGCGTTGGGCCCACCTAATAAAGATTTCCATGGAGATACAAAACCAGTTACTAGAAGTATACGTTCCAGTGATGGGCGTCCCCTTTGAATTTCATAGGAATTTAGAATTCGTTCTTAGTAAGCTTTTATTTATTTGTGTGCATTTTTTTATATCAACAGTTCATTTAATTCCGTGGCGTAAAAATATCTGCTAACATGATTTTTACTTCAATCTTGTTTGTCACAGACATTATTGCTGCCAAATTTTCTATACAGAAATAACTTATTGTTAATTGTTTAGCAAATGAGCCAAAGGATGCTGACATCATATGGACGAGCTTGCAAGTGGATGCAGAATTGTAGAAAGCACTAGATCTGAATGACCATCAATATACAAATCAATTTCCCTTTTGAGGCTTGCCTTGTCATGAAGCACCGTTGGGCCGAGATAATCCATAAGGTCTTCGTTGTAAAGTTAGAAATTAGCTGGAGGTTGTGTACGGAATGTATTTTCTGTTTGTATTTAGAACCCGTTGCAAAGGAATATATTAGTATAGATATATTATTTTATTGCATTGATATCTTTATGCACAACAATTGACTTCATTAGAGCCCGTGCCCAGTAAATTTTATTCTCACTAAAAAAATGCCCACCAAATATGAATAAAATGTAAAAAAGTACATTCGCAAGGCATCCAAATTGTTTTGATGACATGGCACAACGGGTTTAGGCTTTCGCATTGGGCACTTTCAGATCACCATCTTCTTTTTCGTTTGGGTCGCTTTTTCTTTCAAAGCAAATATGGTTGGAATAGAAAGTTTGAAAAGTCTTTTTCTCCCATTTATAATGTGAAACGATATACCACTTTGTTTGGGTGCCTTTCAAAGTCTAATTCGAACTTATATTTGAAAGTGAGATATCATTGTTATTTGTTTGTTTAGTCAGAGATCCTTGTTATTTTACTTAAGTTAATTATCACAATCTTTTTTTTCTAACAAGAAATTTCATAAGCCGATATCCGCCTCAACTAGGCCTAGCCAAATTGACAAACGGCTCATAAATTTATTCATATTATGAGAGTAAATTAATAGATAGACCCTGTACGTCCAGAACTGTTGAAGATCATGGGAAGTGAGAACAAACAACAAACAAAATAATAAAGGGCTCCACATAGAATAAATAGCATTCATTGACTAGGACCAAACAACTCTACTTATATAATTGATTCATTGATTGTCACAACTTACAAATTATATAAAAGGTACTAGCTCCACCAGGGACCCGGATCCACTGTCGCGCGGCACGGCGCAGCACATGGTCCGTTCGATCACTTCGAGATTCGAGTTAATACTTTAAGATTCAAATTAGCACAAATCTCGAAGTAATCGAACGGACCACGTGCTGTGCCGCGCGACAGCAGATCTGGTTCCGCTCCACCAGTGCCGCAACTAACGTTCTTATTGTAGTCAAAATATATAAATTACAGTAGTAAGTTTTTGAATGACACAAGTTTGAAAAATAATTCACAAAGGACTATAACGTTCTAAATGCAGCCAAAAGTTATATATGTAAGTTAAATGAGCTAGATTCCAATAATATAAGCTTTCTTTTTGTTATAAGAGTATAAAGCATGCTAAAACTTATACTTTTTTATTTATATTCAATACTAAAAAATTTAAATGTTTAAATAAAAATTGAACTCATTCATTTTTATGCGAGAAGCTAAGTCAAATATTATGTTTTTTTTTCGAAGTTCAATTTATGTTAGATCAAGATGTCAAAAGGAGAAGATTATTGTATTTTTGGAGTCATAAACTATTACGCAATAACATATTATGGAATTTGGCAAAAGAGGGAGGCTGACAGCATGTGCTATACTTGATTTCCAATATGCTCAAAATAACATTATTTTTACGGACATTAAACAAATAATTGTTAATTAATTACAATTTTTTAATCTAAGTAGTAGTTACAAGCCGAGCAATTCAAGATGCACATCGAATATCCCGACTCCTGAGTATATCAAATGATTCAAATCTAAGTCATATGCCCAGATAAATGGACCAAAATCATTAATCTCAATTTAATCTCTTCATTTTCAATATAAATTTTAATCCACAGTAGAATTAGAGAATTATTAAATATACAATTTATATATGTAACATATATTTTTTTTATAAATTGCACAAGTTGTCTTTAAAATAGCACTTTGTTCTCAATCTGTCCTAAAAGTTTCAAAATTATCAATTTAATCTTTAAAATATGACTAATTTGTTAATTTATCTTTAAAATTTTTAATTTATAATAAGTTAGTCCTGTCATGCATATTCACCATTAAAAAATAATATAAAGATCCATGCTTTCATGAATATCAATGATATATCTTATGCTATTCCTGGCAAAATATTTTGGTAAATATAATTTTAAATTTAATTTATAAAAGCACAAAAGTATTATTAATTTATTAATATTTGTTGTCATGAATAATAATCTATACTAGCTTCGTCATTGAAAAATAATACCATGATAGATAAAAATATCATTTTTTTTAAAGATGGCGCCAATTTGATAACAAAATGATACTTTTAATATTTTTTGAAATATTAAGGACCAAACTAGTAGCAAACTTATAATTTAAGTACTAATTGTGTACTTATAATTTAGTGGCGTGAAGGAGCGTGTAAAGTAAATTCTAAGGTAAAAATGTTATGGCATTGACAACTAGTAGTGTTTGATCTAATGGTAAAAATAATATTTTTTACGTGCGAATGTTGGAGGGACAGAACTCGGATAAGAGAATTTTTATATACACGTAAAGTTGAATAAATTAGACTTGCATTTTTATATAAAAAATGATATAATATTTTGTTTTCGAATTTTAAAGTTCGAAATTTAAATAATTGATCTTCTTTTACTCTCTAAATAACAATTTTAGAATTCTTCTGAATACAAAGTTTTTATTATTGTATATGATTTTCGAGCTAAATGTAACCTCTATTCACGATACTATAATAATGATTTGTCAAATTACTTTCTCCTCCAATAACAAAAGGGAGGGATCCCTTAACAATGTGTTATTTTGGTAATTTTAACAATGCACTTTTAAACAAACAATGACTGTAATTCGGACTTTGTTCTAACAATATAGTTCTCAAATAAATAATTAATAATATAAATTTTAAATATATTTAATAAAACTTCACATTAAAGAAAATTTAGACACAATATTTTTAAATGCTAAGTAATAATGATAGTTATAATAATAATTATTATAATAAATAATATAATCAAACACATAATAATCTATAAATGATCATTAAAAAAGTTGGATGATTTTAAGAGTTAAATTTCACCTTAAGTATAATACACACATTATTTTAAATGAGAGAGAAATTATTTTATATGAATCCTTGGATTCAACAAGATGAAAAGATTTTAAACAAAATCAATGATGGAGAAAAGTGATGATGTGGCATGTTTGAAAAGTTTAATCCTCTTTATGTATTATGAATTATGAATACTAAAAAAATCTTAAAAATAGAGAAAAAAAGTATATAGATATCTTCTTTTACTTAATAGATTTATGTGTTTCAAATTTCATGTAATTTCATTATTGCTTGATAATTTATCAAAGATCATCAAAATTTTATACAATTTACAATGACTTCAATTTAACCGTTTTTGATGGACCATCGAACCATAATAAAAATGTATGAAATTTAAAATACTTATCAATCTGATCTCCTCTTCCACTCCAGCCCCGACAACTTCGAAGTACAAGCAATCTAGGGTTTCTCCACCAGTCATCACCCACTACAACCTGGGGTTTCTCCATCAGCCACAACCACCCACCCAAGCTCAGCCCTCCCTCCACCAACAGCAGCACCACCCTCAACTCGTTGGCCTTCTCATCCGACTAACAATAGTCGTCGAGCCCTCAAGGTCTGTGTGCCCCCTCTCTCACCAGGGCTAGCAGCTCCCTTCCCTACTTAGCTCACATTTCCTCCAGCGAAGACCCCAAAATCACTCCCCTTACTTCACCCCTTCTCCATGTCGAACCTCGGCCCTCTCACACACTGACCACCGACCAGAGTTAGGTCACGACGCCCCACACCTGACCCACTTCACCCCCCCCCCCACCAATTCCTCACTTCTCGCTGCCCTTTCTCCCCTTCCACCTCCCCACTCGACAATAATCTCTTCGCAGGTTGGATCTATTCCAACTCGCTCGACAATATCATGCCTCATGGGCGACACCCGAGCGAACAGCCCCTCGTCGTTCTTCATGCCACTGCCTTGAGCCAAAATTGGTAATCTTTCGACTCTTTTTTTTCTGGCCGTGTGCCTTTGTTGAGTCTCGACCCTTAGTACTTAGTGCTTGTCTTGTATCAGTATTTCTATTGGTACAAGTGTTTCATGCACTTGCGTGTGCCACCACTTTGGGTTCACTAGTATCATCATATATTGGGTCTCATTTCACGAAAGAGCGCCAGCTCAGGTTTCATTACATGAAGTAACACCATATCTCGGGTTTCATCATTGTTGGGTTTCCTGCTCTCTCTCTCTCTCTCCCACCGATCTAGGGTTTCACCATTGTCACCACCCTCGAGTTCGCCGCCACCATCAGTTCTAGGGTTTCTTCTTGAGAGCACCATCATCAGCCACGATTCATTATAGGCTAAAGGTCAGGCCAATGAAGAAGGCAAGTTATGTGCATCAAGAGACATATTTCTTATTAGCCGAAAATGGAGTCGCTAATTGGGATTGTAATGTGGGACAAAACATTAATTGGTGACTTATGGCTCTTTACAGACATCGACCCCTTTAGAACTAGTGGTTACACACCTTCTGCCCTACTTCCTTGCAGGTGCTAGGATTCCCATGGCGAGCACAAATGGTGTAAGAAGAAGCTGATCTTTTTCTTTTAATTTTTTTTTCTTTTTTACCTGATTTGTATAAGGAGATGTGTTTGTACTTCATGGGTTCCTTTCGTCTTTTTTTCATTTTTCCTTTCTTTATCTTCCTTCTAATCTGTATAACTTTTTTTAATTTGCTTTAATGAAAATCAATAGTAGATTTTTCATCTACTACATCAAAAATAAATTAGATTATTATATTTTGATTATGGTTATATTATAATTATATTATTATATTATAATTATAGTGATGATTATATTATTTACAAGTGTATTATCAAGATTGTGAAAATAACTCATTGTTCAATTCCCATAACAAAAATAAACAAACTGAATCGAATCATAAACCGTTTATTACACGTCTTTTTTGGAACTTCGAAAATTTGCGAGCTTATATTGAACGCTTTTAGTTTTATTCTCGAACGATTTTTAACGGATCGGGTATAGAAATTTGTCAGATCGGATTAACAAAAAAAGCTCATACCCTAGTCCTCGAACCATCCAATCCAAGGAGGGATATGTTCCTGGAAATAATAAAAGCTAATAAATCTGTGAGGTCAGCGTGGATCTTTCTTAGGAGAAGAAGACAAAACCTCCTGCTTGGAAGAAAACAATGCTGTCTACATAGGAAATACCACCCTAAAAAAACATAAGAAATACCCACGGTTTATTTCTGCGTTGTCGACTAAAATGGAGATGTCCATATGAACTTAGGCCAAGCTCATTCAGATTCAATCTTTAACCTAGGCCAAGCTCATTCAGATTCAATCTTTAACCAATGAGAGCAGGGGCGGATTTAAGTTAAACCACGCGTTCAGTTGATGTCATGAATTTTAAAAAATAGTATTTTATATTAAAGTTTTTTTAATCTGATTATTTTTCATTGAGAAAAAATATTTAATATCGTGGATAATGAAATAATTATGCAAAAAAATTAAAATATGAAGTCTCATAAAAAAAAAATTTTATCGCTGTGATTATTTATTATTTTGACTTTTATTTTTTGTTACTTTTAATATATAAAAGATATTATTTTAATATTTTTATTTAATACCCGATTTGTTAATGATTTTAAACCCGATAAGTTACTGAATCTGATTATTAATCCCCTGATCAAAAACCTCCATCCACCCTAATGAGACTATATGCCTTCAAAATAAACAAATCCAAAAATATGCCTCAAAATAAAATAAAATAAATCAAATTATCTATAAATTATTTTTTCTTGTAGTATAATTATAAAAGCTTGATTATAAAACTTAGGAACTATGAACAAAAGAATATCTGGAATCGATATACTAATAACTGTAAATTAATGATTCACTGTCCGGACCATCGGTAATTGTGCTGTGTCATTTTTTTTTTCTTTTTTATTCGAGGTCGGTAGATAAATGTCCATTTTATTATTTTTGAAATAAAAAAGTACTCACGGGAATTTAAACCGAGAACAACTCAAGTACACTACTAAAACAACCGTTCACTTAGTTATCAAATTTTTCAAATAAAGTAAAAATGATTTTGAATATTATTTAATATGCCAATAAAAAATTACTTAAAGAGTGGGATCAATTGACAATGGGTTATTTTGACAACTTTGACAATGGATCTCTAAATAAATACAAAAAATCATAAAAATGAAAAAAAAAAGTTTATAGATGTGTTTTTCTACTTTTAGATTGATGGTCATTCAAATTTCATGCAATTTCATTATCGTTTGATAGTTCATCAAAGACCATCAAATTTTCATGCAATTTACAACGGTTCTAATTTAATAGTCTTTGATGGACTATCAAATGATAATGAAATTGCATGAAATTTAAATGGCCCATCAATTTAAAGGTAGAAGAACACATCTATAAACTTTTTTTCATTTTTAAGATTTTTTTGTATTTATTTAGACGTCCATTGTCAAAATTATCAAAATAAATCATTGTCAACCGATCTCTTCTCTTACTTAAAACTGCATGTCATTTAGATCTAAGTTTCAGAAGATACTACATATAGGGATGGCAATTTAGCCCGCGGTCCGGTGAAACCGCTCGGATCCAGCTCGGATCCAGCCCGGATCGACGTCACCCGCTTGGCCCGGTCAATGAACGGGTAGGGCCGGGCCGGGTACAGGTTTGAAGTTAGGCCCGCCCGTCCGACCCGAAATAATTATATATATATATATATATATATAGAGTGAGGCTATGGTGCTTCGCGAAGCACAAAACCTCCCGTGCTTCGCGTCCGTATCTCGAATTTGAAAGTTCATACGCTCGATCCAAACCGTTGAACATGATCTTCATATTGAAATATCTTTGGAGATCAAAATTTATATTTTTTTGAATTTTTTTGCTATTTTTTAGATGGGTACAAAATCGCTAGTTTTGGATGGTGCAGAAATCGTTAGATCAGCAAATTTTATACTCATTTAAAAAATAGCAAAAAAATTCAAAAAAATATAAAATTTGATCTCCAAAGATATTTCAATATGAAGATCATGTTCAACGGTTTGGATCGAGCGTATGAACTTTCAAATTCGAGATACGGACGCGAAGCACGGGAGGTTTTGTGCTTTGCGAAGCACCATAGCCTCACTCTATATATATATATATATATATATATATATTATATTTATATTTATACTTATATTATATATATTTTTATATATTATATATCAATATATTCTAAAAATTATGAAAAATTTTAATATAACACTAATATCATTTAAATTATATTAAATATTTAGTTATGATATTATTATATGAATAAAAGAACTAATATTTTTGAAATTTATAAATGTGAATAATATAATTCAATAGATATCTTGGTACTTTTTTAGTTATATCTTTTAAATTGAAAATCCAATCAATACAAACTTAATTTCTTTAAAACCATGACAACTATATCTATCATTTTTATATTTTGATCACTTTTAGAAATAGAAAATATATATCTCAAAAATTCATATTATGAAGGTTAGCTGCAGAAAAATTTTAGACCTCTGAATTCTTTTTTAATCATAATTTTGTACTGAAAAATTATATTAAGGTGAAATAAAATTCTGTAGATTCATAACAATAAAATCTACAACTTTTATATTTTAAGTTTTCTCAAATTCATAATCTAAAATGCTAAAAAAAAATATGTTTCTCAGCTGATTTTAAAAAATTATACTACAAAACGGGTCTGGATGGGCCAGACCATAAAAACTCGGCCCGCAGGCAGGACAAACCGAGATGTTTAGGCTCGGAGGTATGGGCCGGGCAGAACGAGTATGTGATTTTGATGGACAGATCGGGCCACGGGATTGACATTATACCCGCCTACCCGGCCCAATGTCATCTCTAACTACATAACTTGTATGATAAGCTAACAGTATCACTGTATCATTATATATTATGAGAGGGGGTCGGTTGATAATGGGTTATTTTGACAACCTTGATAATGGATCTCTAAATAAATACAAAAAAATAATAAAAAAACAAATTATAGATGTGTTTTTCTACCTATGGATTGAGTGTCATTCAAATTTCATTATCGTTTGTTAGGCCATCAAAAACCGTTAAATTGGAATCGCTGTAAATTACATAAAAATTTGATGGTCTTTGATGGACTATCAAACGATAATGAAATTGCATGAAATTTGAATGACCCTCAATCCATATATAGAAGAACAAATCTATAAACTTGTTTTCATTTTTCATTTTTTTTATATTTATTTAGAGGTTCATTGTCAAGATTATCAAAATAACTTATTATCAACCTATCCCTTCTCATATATTATATGTATCTTTTAGAAGATATTTTTGACACAGAAAAAAAATGCCATTGTGAATCAATGGAGATAGCCAAACACAAAGGGCACAATAGAGTTGTAAAATAACTCGTTCGAGTCAGATCTGACCCGTCCGATCTGTGGTCGAGACCCGTCCCGTCCTGATCTGTGCTCAAATCTGTCATATCCGTGACCCATTAGAACCAGCGGGTCTAGCATGGGCGTGGGCAAAAAAATTAAAAAAATTTGTGCTAGACCTGACTTGTTTTAGACCCGTCCTAACCCGACCCGCCCCGCCCAACCCGTGATAACCCATGCCCGACCTGACCTGACCCAGGAAACCCAAGAATAAAACCCAAGAATCCAACCCATCCGATCTGACCCACTTTACCCGTTTGACCCAACCCACTTTACTCGTTAAATCTGACCCGTCAGCAGCTAAAATTCAAAAAAAATCAAAATCATAATTCAATTTTTTTCCCTATAAATATCACCTAATTTCATCTCATATCCTAATACAAATAACTTTACTCTATCTCTCTTCTCAATTCTCCAAACCAAACTCTCTCTCGTTAATTCGTTAATCGTTAGATATTAGCACATCTCTAATTATATTATTATAGTAATTTTATTATATTATCCAGAAAAAATCGACAATATTTATATTAGTCTTATTTAGTTATTATTGTCAATTTAACATTCGTTATATTATCCATCATCAATTCGTTTTAAAGTTTTGGGCTTTCGATAATCTTTCGATTCCGACAAAAAAAAGGTTAGTTATTAGTATATATTATATTTTATAATTAGTATTTTGTAATTAATTTATATTTTTTTTAGTAATTAGTTTTTTAAATATATATTTGCATTATTTTTTCCATTCATTTCTTTTAATTAGATTTTATTAGATTATTTATTTTTTTAATTAGTTATATTTTTAATTTATAATAATTAGTTCTTTTTATAGAATATTCTTTAATAATTAATTTTTTGAATAATTATTTTTATCATTAGTTTCTTTTAATCAATTTTTTGTTATATTCTTTATTTTTTGTTACATTCTTTATTTCATTAGTTGTATATTTAATTTGTAATAATTAATTATTTTTTATATTTATAACGTTCATTATATTTTTTTAATGTTTTTTTAGAAATATCAAATGAAATCTCCTTATCCCTCTCATGCCGAAAAAATGGCACATCGATTGAGCGTTGAAATTTTTTGTGAAGAAATGTCACGTTCTAACCATCTGAATCCATACTATCAACAAAATTCTAATCCTTCGCATCCTTATTATCAACAAATTACATCACAACAATATTATTCATCACAACCGCATGTTGATCCTAATTATAACCTGCAAATCACTTCCTTTAGTATCGGACAAGGTTCGTCGTCATTTCCGTCAAGTTCTAATCAATATCCCTCAATTTCCCAATGGCCCGTGATATATTTGTCGTGATCGTGTCAATCGTCCCTTCCGAATTCTGTTTTAGTTCAGCAAATAGGATACTATTTGAACGACTTGTATGCTTAAAAGATTAGTTTGATGCAGAACAACGTAATCAACATGCACCCGTAGAACAATCATCCGGTGAATTTATGACAGAAGCAGATGGAGACTCAAATGGTACGCTAGAAAATGAGCTATGATATATAAACTCAAATTTTTAGATGGTATTTATAAACACCTACATTCTTTATTGTTTCCTATTTTTAATATTTTTCTAGCATTTACAATCCTTATTTGATTTTTTTTCAATAAACTTTACTAACCAAAAAAAAATTAGAACTCCGCCTATGTATTACATAATCGGTCCCAAACCCGGAATAAAGGAGGAGGGTAGTTTTATTTATAACTCATTTATTTAATTTTTATAATATTTAATTTTTTTCTTAATTTTTTTAAAGTTATATCATTTTATTCGAATTCTTTAAGATTTTATTTAAATTTTTACTTAAGTTATATCATTTAAAATTTTATTTCAATTTATTTTAAGTCATATCATTTAAGATTTTATTTAATTTTTAAATAATTATTTTCGGTTTTTTATAATTTTCTAGAATTTTTTGAAATTTTTTGATTATTTTTTAACTTTGAAAAAAATGATAAAAAATAAAATAATTTTTTTATATCATTTAAAATTATATTTCAATTTATTTTAAGTCATATTATTTAAGATTTTATTTAATTTTTAAATAATTATTTTCGTTTTTTTTACAATTTTTTAGAATTTTTTTGGAATTTTTTGATTATTTTTTAACTTTGAAAAAAAATAATTGTTTTTGTCAAGAATGTAAGTATTTATATATTTTTAATAATTATTTTTTAATTTCTCAGAATTTTTGAGAATTTATTTCGATTTTTCAGAATTTTAGAAAAAAAAAATTGAACCCGCCGACCCGTCCCACCTGTTCCGACCCGTCCTGTCCCGACTAGTGGATTGAAGACGGTCCGGTCCGGACCCGGACGGTCCACGGTCCCGCACGGTCCACGGTCCCGCACGGTCCAAACGGTCCGGTCCAAGACGGTCCAAATTGGAAAAAACCGAACCCGTCCCACCGTTGGCCCCCGGGGGCCGGACCCCCACGGGACGGTCCGGTCCGGTCCAAATTTTTTTTTTTTATAAATTGAAAAAAATAATAATTTATCATATTTTTTAATAATAATTTTTAACTAATTCGAATTATTATTTTTAATTGTTTAAAAATTTAATAGTACTAAAAAATTAAAAAAATTGTAAAAAAATAAAATTTCAGAAAATTATAAAAAAATAATAAAAGTTGAAAAATAAATTTATTAATTTTTAAATAATCATTTTCATCAAATTAATTATGTATTTTTGAATAATTTAAAAATCAAATAATACACAAAAAAATTATAAAATATCAAAAATTATAAAATAAAATTTGGATAATATTTTAAGTTACCCTCCTCCTTTAATCCGGGCTTGGGACCGGCTATGTTAAAAAAACATAGGCGGAGTTATAACTTTTTTTTTGTTAGTAATGTTCTTTAAAAAAATAATTGAAATATTTAAAAATAAATAAAAAGATTGATATGGTAAGAAATACCAAACTCCTAGAAGTCATTATGCATATACCATAAATCGTTGTCTTGAATGTCAATTGGGTCGTCGGAATCGTTGTCTTGAATGTC
This sequence comes from Schoenoplectus triqueter, assembly GCA_964058805.1. Lineage (NCBI taxonomy): Eukaryota > Viridiplantae > Streptophyta > Magnoliopsida > Poales > Cyperaceae > Schoenoplectus > Schoenoplectus triqueter. The sequence goes on from CAXKVV010001765.1 coordinate 20,737, forward strand.
AACCGGACACATAAGGCGTGAAATTCTTGTTTTCTTATATTATTTGAAAAAATATGGTGAAGACTATTTTTAAATTTCACAATTAATGTATTAACACCTTGTGTTTTAATACCCGCCTTAACGGTAAGGTGAAGAATATGACAAGCACATTTTTGATGAAACATCTTGCCATTCATGATAGGGTTTAATGACCGAGTAAAATAATCAATTGACTTTATATTATTACTAGCATTATCGAATGAAATCGAAAAAATTTTATTTTCTAAATCTCTTTTTAAATTAAATTCTTGTAAAACACTAATAATAGATTGATAAATAATTTGTGCAGTATGCGGAAATTTCATGATACGAAAACTTAAAACTTTTTTTTGTAATATCCAATTTTCATCAATATAATGGGCAGTAACACAAGAGTATCCAAGGCCGTGTTTACCGGCCGTCCAAATATCAGAGGTAATTGAAACCTTATAGTTGGCATATCCAAATGTTGCTAATAAATCATTTTTACGTTCGTTATATTGTCTTTTAATCTCGGCTACCATTTTTCTATGATGAAATCTCTTATACAATGGTTGACCACAACCTCGGATAACCAACCGGGCAAAACTTAAGCAATTACCCATACTTATTGGTTGTTCTTTTTGGGCAATATACCGGGCAAACTCACTCAACATTCTTTTTTCATCATATCTTTGGTGAGTTCTACTACCATCCGTGTTTATAACGCTTTGGACTAAATGAGGATCTAGTTGATCTTGTGGTTCCTCATTTTTTGCCACATGTTTATCAGCATGTTTTTTAAATGCACTTAGACCGTTTGCCTTAGAATATCTATAAAAAGCTTTGCAATTTTTTACCTTGCACCTTCCGCTGAGCATGACACCGCTCGCATCCTTTGTTTGTTCATAAAAACGCCACCAAGGTGCATCGTAGGAGGGACCAGTTGTCTTCCTTTTCTTTTCTGATGGTCTCGCTTCCATTGGTGATGGTGATACACTTGAGGTTGGAGTTTCTGCGGCAGAGGAAGGTGCGGTCGGATCTTGCGATGGGGATTCTTCAGTTATTTCATGGGAACTTGAGGCGTATTGAGGATGATGCGGTGTAGTAAATATAGGGGTTTGTTGAGGTTGATAGTTAAGATCTTGCGGTATATAATTTGATTGAGGGTGGAGTGGGAGGTTCGCATGTCGTGGATAATATGGAGCGTTAGTTTGTGGTTGCTGATAGTATTGTGAGGGGTTTGTATTATCAACCACATCTTCACCAAAAATATCCACACTCAACCGGTGCATAAAATCATCTACGGGATTAGGAGGATTTGCCATTTCTATAAAAAAAAGAATATAAAAATCCCTACTTAAAAAATAAATTTAACATTCTAAAAAATGTTCTAACAAAAAAATGAATTTAACACAATAAATAAATTTACAAAAGAAAACAACAATCTAAATAAATCCCTACTTAAAAAATAAATTTAACATTCTAAAAAATGTTCTAACAAAAAAATGAATTTAACATAATAAATAAATTTTAAAAAGAAAACAACAATCTAAATAAATCCCTACTTAAAAAATAAATTTAACATTCTAAAATAAATTCTAACCAAAAAATAAATTTAACATTAAATCTAATATTCTAAATCAATTAATCTAGCAACATAAAACTAAAATGTAATATTCTAAGAAAAAAATAAATTTCTACAATTAAAAAATTATAAATAAAAAATTAGATTTTATAAATAAACTAATTTCTACAAATTTCAAATAAAAAATTATGAATAAAATCTAACAACATAACTAATTTCTATAAATAAAAATTACAACTAATTAAAATTAAAAACTAACCTTGAAGGAAAAATATTATCGCAACGATGAAATTGAGAAATGGCGAATACCGAATATTATCCTTCTAATCTTCTATATTTTCGATTAGTTAATTTTTTCAATGGACTAATAACAAATTAATAATTCTAAACTATTTTTTTGTTTTTTGGAATAAGAAAATTAAATTTGAGATTAAATGAAAATTTGAGAATTTGATAGATTGAGAAGAGAGGGAGAATGAGATTTTGATGTGTTTTGAGATGTAAATGGGAGTGGTATTTATAGATATTTTTGGGAGGGAAAATTTCAGATTTTTGGAATTTTTTTATTTTTTTTTATTTTTTTTCGGATTTTTCTGCACTTGGGGGTATTTTGGGGGGGGCCTATCACCTTTTTGTACACTTGGGGGTATTTTGGGGGGGCCCTATCACCTTTTAATTAAAAAAATTCACCAAAAAATTCTGCCGCAGATGTGGGGGGGGCCGGGTGGGGGGGGGGAGGGGGGCCGGGTGGGGGGGGGTCCGGTCCGGTCCGGTCCACGGTCCACGGTCCGGTCCGGTCCACGGTCCGGCACGGGACGGGTCGGCACGGTCCATTTTCGGGTTTAACGTGAACCGGCCCACCGTTGGACCGGACCAAGGCAAGGCACGGTCCGGTCCACGGTCCGGAGACGGTCCGGTCCGGTCCGGTCCACGGTCACGGTCCGGTCCGGGACGGGTTGGACCGGACGGGTTTTTTCAAAACTCTAGTCCCGACCCGCTGACCCGCCCAACTCGACGGGTCTAGAATGGATCATATCCAAACCCCCCCAAAGTGGACCCGTAGTAACCCGTCCATCGTAACCCGTTTATTCGTCCCGCCAAAATCCACCAACCCGATATAACCCGTCCCATCCTGACCCGCTATAACCCGACCCGATCCGTACCGTTTTTTTAACACTAGGGCACACAGTCTTTAAGAGAATTAATGACGTGACGTTGGAGTACTATACTTCGGGTGTTTGTAGTATAGCTATATAGTTTTTTATTGGTACATGTCCCTAGCCAAGCACCTACTAGAAACCTTGAAGTGATGGTTTGTCCCTACTTTCCTTACATAAATTCAGCCCCTGCCCCAGGCCATGAATGCAGAATAAAGAAAAAAAATATTAATAATAGTTGGATATATACTAATCAATGTCAACACTTACACTCATGGGAAAGTGAAACTAAATCTAAAGATGATGCTTTTCTAGGTTTGTTTAAGAGGAAGGGTCGGTTCTTCTGTGGAGAACGACATGCACGTAGTACAATAAAACGGGGAGACTTAATTTTTCGTAACTTATTACAGAAGTTCATGAAATATAATTATTATGTACAAATAAACCATATTTAATTCATATTTTATTAAAATGTTATGAAGGGATATATAAACATTGACAATTTTCTACAATTAACTAATTTGCAAGAGCTGTCATAAAATAATTAGTTTCATTTGCCTCATTTTTTAAAATGTTTCATGCACTTATTATATGTCAATCATTTCGTATTAATTCAATTTCAGCCTACTTAACTTTGAAAATGTGCTCCCTCTTGTACTATTCTTAATTGTTTAATGAAATTATAGTAGGTAGCATACCTACTCCATTAAAAGAGAAAACTGACAGTTTGCAACTTGTTAAATCTTGATGGCGAGGTATTACACAATTCAAGGTAGAACTAGCCAATTGTATTATGTTCTCAGCTTCTCTTTAATAGTCTCATTATGCCCTTAAATAAAGTAGGTCCTGCAAGTTACAACATATCATTAAATCATGCAAAAGCCACAAAAGATCCGGACAAGCGACTTAGAAAGAAGCATGTAGTAATTGACCACCTTGATAAATACGAATCTAATTAATGTGCTAAGTTTCCCCATGTCTTGTCCTTGAGAGACCCTAGGAGGAATCTTGATCTGATTTATTCTCAAGATTTGAGCTTACTTATTTTAGATTTGATTAAATGAATGGAATGATCATGTCACATGCATGTTTTTGATTGTTCAATTAGTACAAATGCCTCTAAATCTTGGTCTCATAACGTCATTACAATGGACTGAAATATAGTATTTATCCTTGAACTAATTTAACTTGAGCACGTGTATATATACGTAGCAGTATCGTGATGAAATATTCTCGTTTTATTTTTTTAAGCAAAATGCTTTACTTCAATGTCTTCAATTGAGTTAACAGCTATTCATATTTAACCACGTTTTAATGAAGAAAATATTAAATATTACTTTTAATATTAGAATTTTCATGTTTCAAAGCTTCAATGATCTCATAAGTTCAAGGTGCGTGTACAGAATGTCACTCAAGAGCTGTAAATTTTTCATCTTTGTTATTTGTATTTTCCTCTAAGAATTAATGCCTTAATGATCTTTATAATGCAGAGGAATAAGACGGTCTCTAGAATTTAAATTGGAATTATCAACTAATTCACATTTAGTCGTGTTTTTGGGCCTCAGAGACTTCAGTTTTATATATCTATACTATTATATAAAGCATCTAAGAATTGGATGGTCCATTTTTTGTCATTATAAATTTTTATTATACCCATTTTATCCCTCAATTAGATGGATAATATTTATTGTTGGTTGATCGAACGTATGTGATCGCGTCCATTGATTCCCTCTTTCTCTCCATTTCTTTTCCTTATATACTATTATTTCCATAATTTTTATTTTTTTTATTTAGCAACTTTGTGCATATTTGGTAAGGAATTAATGGTGATAATATATGTTAGAATAATTTACTTTTCTTTCCATAAAAATCTTTAATCATTAACTCATATTGTGCAAAAATCTCATCAAAGATTAAATATAGTATTTATTATATGTTTTCTCTATAATTTGGTGAATTTATAATTTAATATTAGATAAATGTGAATTTTTTTTTCTTATAATATTTTAATGTTTAAATAAAAAATTCTGCTGCAACGCGCGGGTATATAGCTATATATATATATCGAGAGAGAGAGAGAGAGAGAGAGAGGGAAAATAGATCCTATGCCATTTCAACAAAATCTAATAGTGTTGGCCGTTGGTTCGTTCATACAGGAAACTAGATGGAGAGCAAAAACATTTAGACACATTGAATCCTTTTATTCTTTATCAAAGGGGACATGATAAGTTTTAATTGACAAATATTCTACGTATCTGACGGAAGAACATCATAAAAAGAGAGAACTTTTAATGAGGTCCTTTAATTTGTTTGGCTTTGTGGAAGGGAATAAACGACCACTTTATGCGCCATGTGCCATCACGAGTCCAAGAGTTGTATCAAATATACTTGTTCTCCAAATTATTTCATCGATATCATTTCATTTCCAATTAAGCATGTATCTGTTTGTTTGCTGAATGCTGACATCAACATGAAATACCTTTTTTTTCCTTTTTTGTATTATAACTGCTGAACATGATAATGGATCGCAGTCATATATCACCGATCTTCTCTTTTTTTATATTCCAATATATCATGGATCTATTTCCATCTGAAATGCAGAAGTTACGTGTGATTCTCGTTTGATCGATGACTTGAGGTTCTGATGTTGTCTTGTCTCCTACATCTGTTAAAATCCCAAGCCCATTTTTGCTAAGATTTTTGTTGGATTTTAAGTAAATATTAATTCAAGTACCTGGCAAGGGATTAGACTAACAAAGCCCAATGCTTCCATCCCATTCGAATTTCGGGCTAGGCCTCACTCATATAGGTGAAAACACTTAACCTGTAAAAAATCAGATAAATTTATAATTTAATGTTTTGCGAGCCTTCTCATCTTGAAAAATAAAATTGAAATATTGTTTCGGAAAAAATTCATGCCAAATCCAATAACAAAATATGTGTAATTTATTACATAAGAGCTATCGGAGTTAACCTGATTAGAAATCGAAAACGTGGATTAATTGTACCTTAAGTTCATATTTTCATAATTCCTGAGAAATAAAGATTTATATTTAAAAGTATTATTCTAACGACGAGTTTGTTCAGAACCTTTTTATGCTAACAACTTCTGAAAAGTGCAACATAAAATATGAAATTATACTGCAACCATTATGATTACTGAATTGTAAAACAGAAAGCTTTAATATTCCTAAATTGACATCACCAAAATAGATATCTAATATTCTCAAAATCTGAACTAGAAAGCTACTTTTCCAAGAAGAAAAACACAATCCCAATATGAAAGTTTCACAAACTGTATAATTGTATTTGGAATGTTACCACTCCATCTGAGAAAAACTTGGTGACAATTAACCAAGGAAATTCATAATCACTAGATGGAGCACCAGATTGCACAGCACAAAATCAGCAAAAGCACGTTCTGGCGGCAGATCCTACAATGAAGAACTCATGAACGAATGCATTTTTTTGTGCATGAACCCATCAGGACTATGATCAGTACTGACAACATTAAGATAAGAAATGTTGATCTGATCAGGCCAAAGCCTCCACCAATTGGTTGGACGCAACAAGTACAAAAGAGATTAACAAAGATACACAGAGAAGGACACTTATTTAGTCAGACCTCTTATTGGCATTATAAATGACAACACATTGACAATCTTGACAATGGACTTCTAAAAAATACAAAAAAAAACTTTAAAATAGAAAAAAGTTCATAGATGTGTTCTTCTACTTATAGAAACAATTTATACAATTTCATTAACATTTGATAGTTCATCAAAGACCATCAAGATTTTATGTAATTTGCAACGGTTCCAACTTAATGGTCTTTGATGGACTATCGAATGATAATGAAATTGCATAATTGCATGAAATTGAAACACTATGAATCTTTAAGTAGAAAAACATATCCATAAACTTTTTCTTTTTTTTGTATCTTTTTAAAAGTCCGTCAAGATTGTCAAGGGATCTCTCCCCTATAAATAGAGAGGATAAAGCATAAAGATAGGAATCTACAACTTCAAGATTTGGATAGATAACTAATATTCTAGCCTACTGGACAATACCATTAGAGAAAAAGAGGCATGGTACCTTGAATTCCTTGTTATCTTTGTTGACCTGAATGCGGAGACAAACTGCATCAAAATAGGAGGAAAACAGGGGTTCAGTAACAAATCAGCTAGGAACATATTTGTTTGAAAAATATAGCTAAGTAATGGTCTAACATAGTTAGATAGTGCAAGAAGGGGGGGGCAAACCAGCTAAAACAGCAGTGCCAACACAAGAAAGGATGCCTGACAGGAAAGAGTTGAAGGGAAAAGATCCCACCATTGCCATGTAACCTACCTGAGATACACATAGCATTGTTAGAAACAGAATCTGAAATATATACTGCTAGATGCCATTCTTTCTATATATGGCTTGTTGCAAACCTTGATAGGATATGGTACTGGTAGTTTTACCAACCATGGTAACTGTCAGTTTTGACCTTATAGACCTGTACCATAGTGAATTAGCTGAAATTAAACAATTAATCGACCCTGGCTTAAATTTAGAAACAGGTTTCCAATATCATTTGCCATAGAATATTGGCATTGATTAGTGGAAGTAGCTCGTCAACTATTAAGTAACATAGGGCAAACTTAAGTATACGACCCAAGTAACTTTCTGATGATAATAATTCATATGCATAAAGTTTGCTTGTGAGGTGAGATTTCATTGTTAGCTTCCATAAATTGTGAAACACTTAAAAAACTAATTACAAGACCAATGCAATACCGACCCACAATGATCTCTTTTATACTCATGATGCAATATTCTAAGTTAAGACAGTGTGCAAGTGTACATATATGATGGAAGAGAAACCAACTCCTGGTTCCTTTTTTTCTGAGAAGCAATCCTAGGACAAAATTTTATTGTTCTCTTTTGAAAAATAAAATAAATAGGAACAGAAATGTACCTGAATTAGAGCTGTCACAACAGCATAAACCACATAAAGATCAATAATCTGCATATAAATTGTAACAAAAGGGTTGTGACTGTGTCTAGTACAGATCAATAGTTCAATACCATTAAACTTTTCTCAACAAAAAGAAAAATCACAAATATTGTTAGAATTATTATGTATTGACTCAAGATTTGATATGCTATAGAAGAGAGAACAAAATATTCATTCACAATTAACAAACAGGACAGGAAAGAATTGAAAGAGGAAAACCGTATGAAATTAATGTGTACAGCTATTAACCTTGAGGAATATCAATTGACCTCTACGGTTATGACGTTATAAGAGCCTCAATTGGACTCAATATTAACTCCCTAATTAAATCAAATTAATTTCAGAATAAAGGTATCCAATGTTGCTTTCTTTGTTACATATACGCTATACGCTCCTAAAGAGGCGCATTTGTGAACTGTTCAATATATTGTTATCTCATTTAGCTCAAAAAAAATTATCTATTGCTAATGTAATTTTTCATTAGCATTTCACGATTGAGAGAAAAACAACAGTCCATTACATCCTTTTTGAAGCTGTGACCAACGGGAAGGATCAAGTGGTCGTAGTATTTCTAGAATTGCATATGTCGGGAAGCCTCACACGTGGAGGGGCGATAGCATTCTTAGTTCAATGCTAAATGCATTATCGACCACAGGCTATATTCTAAAGTCTAAACCCATTCTTCCATTTACATTTTAATATTTAGATATGATTAATTAATTGATCTATCATATATTCCCCTTTATTTAATAATTAATTTCCAACAAATATAACACAATTGAAAGTTTTTAGAGAAAAAAAAATTTCTCCAGGTTTACCTTGAGGTTCGTAGGAGTGGCAGCATACGCCTTACGAAGGGACTGAATGAGAAGCTGCGCGTCATTTGTAGCTTTCGCCATTCCTAGCACCCACAAATTTCAAACTCAAATACAGTCAGGAAAAATCAGATCAAAACTAATCCATCGCATAAACTAAAATTGAAAGGAAATTTTGATCAAAGTGATCAGGTGAGCTTATCAGAACTATGAAGAGCAGAAAAAGAAAAGAGCTCACCTGATCTTCTTCGGATCTAGATGTGTGGGGGGATGAGATTCAATGGAGATTATCTGAGAACGATGAGATCGAGAGTGAAAAACCTTGCGAGAAGACGAGGGAAAGGAAGACCTTCGTCCGAGGGGCTTGAGAGGAAACATTTCATGGGCTGGTTTGTAAATGCTGGATGAAACTAGTAGTATGTCTCTACTACTCGTAGTGACTTGGGCCAGTTAAACGGGCTGTCAGATAATAAAAATCATGTCGGGTTGAACGGGTCATAAAGACAATAGTGGGTCCATTATGCAATCGAGCCACGCTCTTTATTTATTTAGGGCCTGTTGGCTGTTGGTCACCTGTAAATCCCATTACTCTCAATGTTAGGAGCTAGAAAAAATATACTGCTGACAATTATACTCTTTTTACTCATTTATCCAAGTTATATATAAGATGATATGAGTAAATGTTTTTTATTGTTTACTTAATTGATATGACGGAGGTAAAAAATAATTTCATTTAGTAAATAAGTATGGATAAAAATTATTTCGCATCCCTTACCTTATAAAATAAATTATAAAAATTATTTTTTCTTATTTTAAATATAATTATGTTATCTAATAATTATCTTCTTTTTTAATACAAAATTAATTACTTTGAACCTTATGAATTAATTCTCTTTTTTCAACATTAAAAGTTAAAACTACTTAATTATAATTAATATTTGATTTTACATTCGTAAAATAGTGGTATTTATATGAAAGGAGAAAGTTTGAAAGTTTCTCATTAATGATGATAAAAATAATTATTATATTAGTTTATTTATTAGCATTTGTTATTATTTTTTTATTCGTGAAAGTACGAGTAAGTATAATTTGAATGAGTAAAGTAAAATATAAATAGGGGTAATTACAGATGAAAAGAAGCGGTTGCGTTGCAGGTAAAGGTAGAAAGCGATGAAGAGAAGCGATTGCGTTGCAGGTGGGGAAAAGATAATCAAAAGTCATATCTAATTTTTTTTTCTCCAATAAAAACGGATGATTTGGGAACAGTTTACCGAAATATTTATTCAAATTGAACGGGAAGAAGGATTTGCTGAACAGCGTTTCGAATTATTTCCTATTATGTTAAATATCTAACCACGAAAAAATAACGCAAAAAAAATTTTCAAATTTTATAATGAATTTTTCGCTTTAACTTTGTATATTAGTTCAATATTTATATATTTAAAATGTAAATGTATCTCTATCTCCAATCCTTATTAAGCACGTAAGTGTTCTGATTTTGTCATGGTTCAGATTTTTGTTGAATTTCTAAAACAAATATCATTCATCAGATTGAGTTATTCATCAAATAATATTACTATCTATATGTTCATTTGTGTTGAAGTTATAATTTTCTCTCAATTTTGATTTTTTACATGAAATGATGTATAATTTATGGGTACAATTGCTCTACTTTATTTTCTTCTTAGATTGTCATCAATTATGAATTTTAACTTTTTTAAATTCTGAATGTCAATTTTCCTCTTAATTCTGTATTTATTTTATATTAATTATATATTAATGATTGAAAATTATATTAATTATTAAATTATCTTCATTTTTATTTCTTTTTTCCACATGAAGATATGAATTTTTATAATTTTAAAAGACATCACCGTAGCAACGCACATGCAAAATATTAGTTATTCATAAAGGATCTGTTTGGCAAATCAAAGAATAACTTTAGAAGAGTGGTAATTTTAGAAGAGTGATAGAATAATGTCTTTTTGAAAGAGTGGTAGAAGAGTAGTATTTTGGACTATTCGGAAGAGCGGACATATCATTTGATAGTAGTTAATCAGAATAGTTAAAATATGAATAATTATGATACTAATAATGATGATGATGATAATAAAAATAATAGTAAAATAATAATCATAATAGTTACAATAATAATAAAAATAAATAATATTCATAGCTATAATCAAAGTAATATAATAAAAATATAAACATAATCATAATATAGTAATATAATAAAAACATTAATAAGTATAATCATAATAATAATAATAATAATAATAAATAATCATAATATAATACAACATAATCAAATAATAATTATAATCATGATCATGATAATAATAATTATAATCATGATCATGATAATAATAATTATAATCATGATCATAATAATATAATAATATAATAATAATAAATTATAATCATAATCATAATCATAATTATAATAGTCATAATCATCATAATATTATAATAATATAACCATAATCAAAATATAATAATATAATACTAAAATCATATTTATTGTAATATAATAATACTAACAGTGATGATAATATATAATAATAATAATCATTATAGTAATATAATAGTACTAATAGTGATGACAATATAATAATAATCATAATCAAACTTATAATTTAATAATTATAATATAATAATAATAATAAATAATAATAATAATCATAATATTAATATAATAATAATTTATAATCATAATCATAATATAATTATATATATAATATAATCAAACAATAATCACTATTCCGACAAGAGCTAATCCGGTATTAGACCTATAAGTTGGTATACCGGATTAGCAATCTTCTATCTAGTCTAAAATTCATTTAGCAAATTAATTCGTCGGAATAGCAATTATATTCTTATTTGTTGCTATTTCATGGAGTGCCAAACAAACCCAAATAAATTGCTTTTATAGTTTAAATTTATCATTTTCACATCTTTTGGAGTAATTTTCACAATTATAATTTAGTATGCTTAAATACGTACCACCTTAACTCAATCACGTTGTGTTCTGTACATGAAATATCACGTAAATGCATTTGAATCCTCGTTAAAAAAATAAAGTATCTTCTTGAGGTATATAAACAAAATGTATTTTTTTAAATAATTTATATATACTAGGGTTATAATTCGGATTACGTCCCGACAATAGTCTTCAAATAAATAATTAACAATGTAAAATTTTAAATATATTTAATAAATTTTTATTTTAAAAAAATTTAGACATAACATTTTTAAATACTAAACGATAATGATAATTATAATAATAAATAATGTAACTAGCACATAATAATTTATAGAGATCATATAAAAAGATATATCATTTTAAGAGTTAAGTTTCATCTTAAATATAATACATCTTATTTTAAATGAGGAAAGGGAAAATATTTTATATAAATCTTTTAATTTAAAAAAATAAAAATATTTAAATAAAATTAATGATAAAAAACAATCACGTGACATACATGAAACCAACCATTTTTATGTATTATATATTTTTTCTGATAACGTTAAGAAGTCAAAGATGATCGGTGATAAATAAATAAATAATTGACAATGAGAGAGAGACACGGAATAGCATGGCCTAGTGCACTCTACACCTAATTAAAAGAAAGGTAAGAAACTTACAACAAAATATTAATATCTGGAAATAGGTGACGTGAAAGTTGGAAACTAGGAAACCTCTCTTGTGGAGGGTTATTTTGTGAAATTCCTCCTCTAGGGTCGGTTTGATAAATTAATGAATAGCGATAAAAATATGTAATAGTTTTAGAAGAGTGGTAGAAAAATAATATATTTTATTGAGTTTGGCTACGGTGTTATACGTAGCACGGATGACTCGTATGTTACAGATTATTTTTTCGTGTTCAAAGTTCAAATGGTCGATCCGACCGGTCAAAATATTTTCATATGAAAATATAATTAGGGACCAAATTTTAGAATTTTAGAATTTTTTTTACTATTTTTTAAGATAGTTAGAAAATGACTCATTTCGAATGACTCATAATAATTAAATCAAGTGATTTTCTAGCTATCTTAAAAAATATAAAATTTGATCCCGAACTAGATTTTCATATGAAAAATATTTTGACCGGTCGGATCGACTATTTAAACTTTGAAGATGGAGAAACAGTCCGTGGCACACGGGCCATCCGTGCTACGCGTAGTACCGTAATCAAACTCTTTTTTATTACTGAAAAGAAAAAAATATTATTTAATAGTTATTAATTAGAATAGTAAAAATATTAATAATTATGATATTAATAATGATGATAATAATAATAGTTACAGTGATGATAATATAATTATAATTATAATATAATATAATAAAATAATAATTATAATATAATATAATTAAATAATAATCACTATTTTACAATAGCTAAACCAATATTATACTTGTAGCTTGAAATATCGATTCAACCCTCTTCTGCATTCTTTCCCAAATTTAAAATGTGTTTGACAAATTTATTTATCGGAATAGAATGTTATTTTTATTTTTATCCTATTTCGTTTAGTGCCAAACGAATCCTATAGTTTAGTTCTTCATGCAAGATTGTAGTTTTTTTTTTGTAAAAAAACTCCTTCTATGTATGTTTATTAGATGTTAGTTTTTCATAGTAGCTTCCTTTTCTTCCGCTTATGTACTACTTGATTAAATATTGAATTGCTTCCCAATATAATAATCAATGAGATTTTATGTGACGAAAATAAATGAATCGGATATGAATCTAATTATTTTATCCAAAACGGGTCAGGTCAAATTCAGATCAATCCGCTATGACCTGATTAATTATATATTTTTTAAATAATTTTATGATTTAGTACTAATTAAAGCTTAAATATATATTAATTATACACTAATAATATTACAACAACAACAAAGCTTTTAATCTCAAATAAATTGGGGTAGGCTAGAAATGAAACCCAATCG
>CAXKVV010001766.1:0-29193 GCA_964058805.1 Schoenoplectus triqueter
TCAAGATCTGTCTGGATAAACCAACCAGCGAACCATGCCGTGGTCAAGAGGACCAGATCCAGCGCAATGTAGATATGGAAGCAATAGAGGGAGAAGACCACGTATTGGCTGAGCAGCTTCTTGTACCGGTAGATCGAGAAAATAATAGAGAGAAGCGAAGATTTGATTGCAAGGGAAAAGAGAGAGAACTCTGCCGGCGGGCTATTGGGTGTTTGGGCTTTTATGGGAAGAGAGGAAAAAGCGAGAAAGGAGAAGGGAGGGAGGGAGGTCGAAGGAGAGGAGGAGGAGTTTGAAGAGAGCCAGCCAGGTGAGGTAGAAAGCGGAGATGCCGCGGATTTGGATGGTGGAGAAGAGGAAAGGGAGGACGGGGAGAAGAGAGAGAGTGGGGAGGAGCGAAAGGAGGCGGGGGAGGCCGGGACGGAGGCGGGAGGAGGCGAAACGGGCGTAGGAAAGGAGGATGAAGGCGGCGGCGCTGAATATTGGGAAGTTGTAGAGATCGTCGGAGAAGGAAAAACCCATTGTATTTTGTTCTGTTGTGGACCGTAGACAGTGGAGAAAACTTGTCACGTGCGAAATTTTCTCCCTTTTCAACCCTCAGCCATCAAATATTATATCTTGTAAATAATGTTTCGGATTAGTTGAGCTTTTATCTGCGCACAGGGTAGCCGGGTAGGCATTTCCTTCCAACAAGAAATTTTTGCTCAGCACAGGAGGCCACGCCATCTTTTCTGTAAATAATAAGAGAGCTTAGTAATTAACGCCCTAACTTTTCTGTTAATTTATACTATCAAAAATGGCCGTCTTCTTTAACATGTTGGTTCATTTTATTCATATTAATTTATTAATATGATCAAAATATCTCTTCATTTTTTTCGTTAATTATTCGGATGACAGATCTTTCATAAATTTCATCAACAAAGAAAAAAAAATAACTTTCAAAATTCATATATATATATATATATATATATAGAGGTAGACTATTGTGAAAATATTTGCATTTCAGCCGATATGTAAACGGATCAAAAACTATATTTTAAAATCTCAAAAATTTTAATTTATGGTTTTCATTAAATCGTTCATATGAAAACCTTGCGGATACAAAATTTAGAGTTTTTTGAGTTTTTTAAGCCACATTTTTTAATTTTTGAAAAAATAGCTCTAAAAATAATAATAAATATTCAATGTTTGTGTTGTTTTTTCAAAAATTTATAAGAGTGACTTAAAAAATTCAAAACACTCCAAATTTTTGTATCGCATAAGGTTTTCATATGAAGAATTTAATGAAAACCATAAATTATAATTTTTGAGATTTTAAAATATAGTTTTTGATCCGTTTGCATATCAGCTAAAATGCAAACGTTTTCACAAGTCTCTCTCTCTCTCTCTCTCTATATATATATATATATGTTCTCATTTGATCTAATAATAAATGAATTCCAAAAATCGTAAAATTTTAGGAGCATACATCTATCATAATAATTAATAAGACGAATGGGTTGCATTTAAAATTTGAGTTTTAATTTTTAAAATATGAAATAAAAAGTGAATTGATGGCATCTTATGGCATACAAAATTTGTGACATTGAAACACTCCTCATATAATAAAGCATTCCTATATAATATCACTGTTGACAAACATATATAAAAAAAACTTAGCCTTACATATTATAGAAGTTCACGCAAACAGGGGCGGATGTAGGATTTCGATCAGGGGGAGGGTCATTATTGGATTGTAATAGTATCAGGTACAAATTCATTAACTAATCGGGTTTTAAATAATAATAATAATAATTTAATATATATTCTTATCTAATAAAAAACCATCAAAATAATATCTTTTTACATATTAAAAATAACAACAAAATAAAACTCAAATTGATAAATAATCAATTTGATGATGAAAAATTTTCTCTACGGAACTTCATATTTTGAAATATTTATATAATTACTTCATTATGTATGATATTAAATATTTTTTTCTCAATAAACGTAATCAAACAATTCAAGAGAGGCAAAAAAAATTTCAATGAGGGACAAATTACCGAAAGTATTAACTAAAATTACTATTTACCCCTGAATCATACTAGATCCGCCCGGCATGCAAATAACTAATTTCAGTCGTATCAATAAATCCGATATTTATGCTCATATTATTTACGGCAAGATTTCTAATCTAGTGAGTTTTGATGAAGTTCAAAACTAATAATATAAAGAAGAGTCGCAAAAGTGCAAAACATGTTGCACAAATAAAGTAAGATGTGACTAAAATATCACCAAACATATTTTTTTCGTAGGAAGTTAAAAAATAAATTAAATATATAAAAGATATCATCCCTCTATAATTAAAAGTTATCCTTTTATTAATTTCTTTTATTTTATTTCATTACCAACATGATCAAGTTAAGGTACTGAATACAAGAAAGAAGTAAGATATAATTATCACTTTCCTTTTTTTCATTTTATCTAATTATCATATATATCTTCGCAGAAAATTACCAAAAAAAAGTAAAAAGATAACAAAGATCATCAGTCTTTTATATATGATTAAGAGTTATCCTTTTATCGCTTTATTTTATTAACATTATGAAACATGATATATGATCTCTCAGTTTTTATTAATAATAATTATTATTAAATTAATATTATTAAAAATAAGAGTGAGAACAGTAAAATTTCAAATATACAAATGGCAGCGCGCCACTGTCAGTGGCGCGTTTCATAAAAATAATGAAACACGCCACTAGTAATGACGCGTTTCGTCCAAACCCCACGCAAGTGAGATGGAAAGGCGCTGCGTGTTTTGTATATATAACAAGCAAACGCGCCACTGGCAATGGCGTGTTTCATAAAAATAATGAAACGCGCCACTGGTAGTGGCGCGTTTTATAAAAATAAAGGAAATTGATAATGACACCAGTGGCGCATTTCATTATTTTTATGAAACGCGTCACTGCCTATGGCGCGTTTGTTTGTTATATATACAAAACACAACGCCTCTCCATCTAACATATTACCTGAACATTCTATTTATTTGAACCGGACACCCCCTATCGATCGTTTCTAACCAATAAACAGTCGACAAGCTAGATGGCAACACCCTTACATAATGAAGGCCGGACAAAGGAACCAGAGGTTCATCTAGACCCAGTAATCCCTTCTGATCCGAACCAAAAATCAAAGAATACAGTCAAACTCTACCCAGCAGACACCTACAATGCGCTCCAGAGCACCTTACACGATCTCCATTGCTGCACCTTCAAGGACCGGCAATAGAGAGACCCGAACCAACAATACCTTTACCAGCAACACCCGTCCTGGAGTCAAACCAACCAACGGTACCCATTCAGCCCGCCCAACAGTGGCAATTACAACCGGCGTATTATCAACCTTCCCATTGCCTTGGTATCCGTACCAAGAGTATAAACCCCAAAGTAATCCCTACATTACCCCGCAACCACATGCAACTTATTACAACGCTCCTCCTCCTAGAAACATATAAGTACACCTTTTATGTAAACACTTGCCATTTTTAAGGATCTTACAAAAAAAAATACTATTGTTTCTTAATTGAAATAGGTGATAAATCTACTTTTTGTGAAATTATAACTATTTGAACAATTTACATAATCATGTTTAAACCTCTTAGGAATGCGGAATGCCTTGTTACTTCTTAATTTTCATGTTTTTTTATGAAATAATGCCTTGTTCATTGGGTAAATATATTGAAAAGTATGACATAACAAATTATTAATTATATTTCCCGATGCATAAAATATATGCATGTCAACTCCTGAGTACTGAATGAGCTAATTGAAAATGAGATCATTTATGCTCCAGATAGACCCATAAATTATGATACCCTGCATCTTCATTATTTTTTTCTTAATTTACCTAATAACATTTTCACTTCAAATTGCACTATTCTAGCGGTATTTTACCAGATCCGTATCGACTGCCATACAGAAACTATGGTAGCAATGGTAAATAGTTTTTAGTTAGGCCATCGGATGTATTTTATGCAGCAATGGTGCCGTCGTTAATGGGCTCCACTAACGTACACTCATAAAAACTACGGTACGTAGCTGCCATAGAAAACGTATGGCAGCAGATGTGAATTCGTATTTTACTATTCAAGCATGTACTATGTTACTCACATCTCAGATCTCACTATGGCAGAATTATTTTTACCCCTATTCCAATCATCCTCTTCTAGACTTCTACCATTCACCAAAATATAAATGCAGCACAAAGGCCACAACCTAAAATGTATTCCTAAATCGTAATACCAAAGAACAACAAACAAGATATAATACTAAAAGTATACAACAGATATATTGGCATTATTTAGAGTTGACACTTGACACACACTACAATCATTTACAGAACAACAATGAAATACACTCGACACAAAACCCCTATCAAACAAACTACTAACCCTACTGTAGCCTTTAACCCCCTTTATACCTAAAGAAATTCAGATGATCAAGTGTATAATTTTCTTTTCATTCTCTGATTGTCCTCCCACTAATTAGGTCAATGAGAAAGAAGTATGACCCACAATCCCCACTAATGAAGGTACTTGATCGATTAAGACTGGTATTAAGTCATTGTCATACCTCTTGCATGCCAGCATCAGGCCTGACAGGATAGTCAAGGCCTTGCAAAGCAGGCATTCTTCTTACATCGTCATCAGAATAAGCAGGAAGAAACCAGTACTTCTTGTCTGTACCAAATACCTAATAACAAAATGAAAAATCCACTTAGTTGGGACCCGGTTCAGTTAGCAGGACCATAAAAATTAATTCAAAATACACAAAAAGATATAAAATGAAACAAATAAAAAAAATAGAACCTGAGCAAAATTTCTTTTCCGGCCAAGATCATACTTCCATTTTGGAGTCGTCTTCTTCTCATATGCCTGTTGAGGAAAAAACACAAAATAAATTATATCACCATATACACAATTAGAGATGCCTAAATAACCAAAAACATACTTCAGGGCATTCTTGTAAATGTTGTCAGTTATATATTTCATTATTCTACATTCAGACACAAATAAAATTTACATGTAGGGACTTCTTTCCCAAGGTGCTTATTACAAACACTTGCCTCGATTGTAGTAGTATTACCCGAAACCAGCGAGATATGCATGATTAGAAAGCCAAGAACACTTAAGGCAAATGCCAAGTTCAACACTACATTTGAGAAAATATATTTGAGAGAAAGATTTGAAGTTCGTAAGTTTAGTTTTAGACAAATCAGCAGAAGGGAGGAGGAACAGAGTCATAGTACCAAATGTAAGAAATGTAGTTGCAAGAGTGCCAGGGGTGCCAGGTATCTCCACATCACTGAAGAAAGCAATGAAGTTAGGAAGCAATGACAAGGTGACAAGTGTTGTCTCCAGAAATGTGTAAAACTGCAAATATCAAACAGAGCATCATGTAGCCAAAAAAGAAACCAACAATTAATTCATAATCATTATTTATCTGAGAATGGAACTGCAGAAGTTGGTGCCTCAAATACAGAAGGCAAAATGCACAACTAGTCCGGGCAACTATGTTATAAAAAATAAAAAATGGTTCTTGACCAGTTGACCTAGAGGACAATTTGATTAGTTTTTTTGTATTACTAATAATAGTATCAATGCCCTTGCATTGCAACAGAACTATCCTTACTCCTTATAAAAGGAGCTTGGAAGATATAATCTCAAAGTGTTATCTGTCATTGAAAATGAATACTGACTGTTGGATTAAAATCTGAAAATCTAAATGAATCCAGTCTGTCCATTTTGGTTCAGAAAATTTCTTCTCCCAAAGGCTTTATTCTTTTCTAAAGTAAATAATAAATAATTCAAAATCATGCATATTGTCTTTTTATGTCTAGAAAGCAACAAATATTTTTTTACTATAATAATTGCCTTCGTCTTGGGACTAACATCCCAACTAGAAATTATTATTGTACTGTCTTTTGCTCTTCCCGATAGACACTTAACTAGTTTAATTAAAAGATTATTATTTGTTTATCAATATTCATTTTGTTCATTATTTGGAGGGAGCTTCTCAAAATGATATTGAAAAAAATGAATTTTACTTGCTTATTATTATATTATTTGTTATACTATATTCATTCTTCTTAATTCATTTTGTACAACATGCCTACTACAATCTTTTTTCTTTTTGGATAAAGCATCTCGTACAATCATAAATCAGTATAGCCTATGTCCATGTAACATAAAACATATCCATCGACTGTGTAAATGTACCCAAAAAATACAAAAGCAAAAATTAGTTATTCTATCCAGCTGAAAATAATAACCTTCATTCTGAGGTCATAAAATAATTTTTATTTCTACATATTTTCCATCTCATCATTTTCTTTCAGAGATTTCAATATCATTATTAATTCATCCTATTTTAATATTTCGTATATTACCTTAACTAAAAAAAACATGTTTCGTTTATCACGAGTGAGACAACTAATTTACGGTAAAGGCAGCAAATGAACAATCTAGTTGAGAAATCAACACAAATCCAAACCAATCATTCCATTATTTATTACTATAAATTGTCAATTGTTTTCATTTTTTATTACAACAGGTGTCTCAAAAATATAATTAAAATGGAAACAACTAAAAACAATTACAGCAAAATTTGCTGCTCAATCTCTAGCCGTCACTCTGTTCTTCTTTAAAGAACGAAATAATAGGGTTGTTCCGTGTAATATTTCGTGTAACAATAGCGAGAGAGGAGCGAGCGCTTCAACACGCTGGCTACAAATTCAGTGCCGCATACTGGAAAATAACTCCATCTGACGGTTGATGTTAATTCCAACGATTTAAAATTAAATCCTGATCATTACAGAATCAGAACACTTACGTAATTAATAAGAAGTAGAGATTTACAGCATAGAATGGAGAGGGCTGTTTTAACTAAAATGGAGAAAATTATAGTTTACTCCAGCAATTGCAAAAAAAAACAGACCTCCCCGCTCTTTCACCATTCAAAAACCTTAGGAAGAGAGAACACAAAATCATGGGGAAAATAAACCAGCTGAGATAGAGTAAAGCCCATAAAATCATTCGGACTGCAGTACCTAAAGTCAGAACCCAACTGCCATCCTGAAAGAAAGGTAACTTAATTGGGCTGAAGGAGATGCTAACAAGTTTTTTATTATACTTTGGTTAATTCATTTAGTAATGTTGTGTGTATTTTTAGGTTATTCCAACAATGATCAAATCTTATTTTTCTTCTTCAGGTACTGGAAATGGTGAAACAAGGAACACCAGTTTGTATATGTCCTAGTCATGCGGAATCAATTGATGGATTTGTTTTTGTTAAGGCAACTTGCTTCTTGACAATTACAGGAATCATCTCTTACACAATATGCAGTATCAGAGTGAAGAAAGAAAAAAAAATAGGTGAGAGAACATAGGAGAAGGTGAATGCCCCACTGGGTAATGACTCTTTTCCAAATGCTAGAGAAAATTTGTGTTCAAAGAAATCTTGCAAACCAAAGCCGAAAACAAATAAGAGGTGAAGAGAAAAGACAGGGTTTTGGGTGGAAAGGTAGCTAACAAGATCTTGCTAAATAGGTCCGATTGGTGGCAATAGAATTGGCAGAGGAAAGGATACATCGACAGTCAGATTCCAGCCACACGGACAATAGGATTGAGTACACCAGCAGATCAAGACCAACTGTCCAACCAGATTGCCCATCTTCTCCCTTCCCCTTATTTTTAGCCCTCTTCTTTTTTCCCCACCTTCTCTACCCCTCTCTATATAAACCCTAATGAAGAACTTTGTTTTTCCAGTATTTAGAAACATAATGCTTTTGCCCAGTCTAACTCCGTCTGCGTGGACTAGTTTCTGCACAATTTGTCCCAAGTCAGGATAAAGGAGGAGGGTTACGGTGGGTGTAGCGAGCCCTACACTAAAACAGTCGATCTTTATGGAAAATTGGAAATGAAACACGATCAATTTTTGTTGGGGCGTCACCCTCTTAACGACACGCCATATTGGAACCCGGATATGGCGATAAGAGAACAAGGGTCGGGTCGTCACCGCTTTAGTGGCGCACCATATTGGAACCCGAATATGGTGACAAGTGAGCGAAGGCCGGATTGTCATCACCTTAGTGACGCGCTGCATCAGCGCCAGGATGTAGTGTAAAATGAACAAAGGTCTTCGCACTTGACTCGACGAGTACGAGGGGCAAGGAAACTAATCGGGGAAAGTAGGATTTGTTTAGGTAGTTGGAATATAAGGTCCTTAACAGGTAAGCTAAGAGAGTTAGTTGATACTGCGATTAGGAGACGCGTTAATATCTTATGTGTTCAGGAGACTAAATGGACGAGTCAAAAGGCTAAGGAGGTGAGGAATACAGACTTCAAATTATGGTACACAGGAAAAGAACGAAGTAGAAATGGTGTAGGCATCTTAATTGATAAGAGCCTCAAGAATGGAGTTGTCGCGGTTAGGAGACAAGGGGACAGGATCATCATGATCAAATTAATTTTTGGATATTTAGTCTTGAACGTCATCAGTGCGTATCCCCACAAGTAGGTTTGAGCGATGATATCAAGAGACGATTCTGGGAAGACTTAAAGGACATGGTTAGAGGAGTGTCTAGCAGTAAAAAACTCTTCATTGGAGGAGATCTTAATGGTCATGTTGGCACATTTAGAAGGGGGTTTGAGAGGGTACATGGGGATTTTGGATATGGCGAACAGAAACAAGAGGGAGAAGACATCTTGAACTTCGCTATAGCTTATGACCTCATGGTAGCGAACACCTTCTTTAGAAAGAAAAAATCGCATTTAATTACTTTCAGCAGTGGCCAGCACTCGAGCCAGATCGATTTTGTCCTGACTAGAAGAGAAGAGAAACCAAAATGCATGGATTGTAAAGTTATACCTGGCGAGTGTGTTGTCACACAACACAAACTTTAAGTGGCTGATTTTTGTTTTCAGGTATGCGTTCAGCGAGATAGAGGCATGAAAATAGCGAGAACGAGATGGTGGAAGCTCAAAGAATAGAGTTATTAGAAAAGGATCATGGAACGAAGGTGATGATGCGGATAATATGTGGAAGGAGATGGCGACTCACATTCGAAAGGTGACTATAGAGGTGTTTGGAGTAATTAGAGGAAATAAACGTGAACCTAAAGACACTTGGTGTAGAATGATGATGTACAAAAGGCTATCAATGAGAAGAAAGAATGTTACAAACGTTTACATCACAACAGGAATGATGAAAACATACAGAAGTACAAAGAAACTAGAAGAAACGCAAAGAAAGTTGTGAGCGAAGCAAGAGGTCAGGCATACACGGAGCTGTATCGGAAACTAGATACGAAAGAGGGCGAAAATGATGTATACAAGATGGCTAAACTTCGAGAAAGGAAGACAAGAAACTTCAACCAAGTTAAATGTATTAAGGATGAGGTTGATAGACTTTTGGTGAAGGATGAGGAGATTAAGAACAGATGGAGATAATACTTCGACAAGCTATTCAACGACGAGAGTAAAAAAACCGCGATCGAGTTGGACGACTCAATTGACACTAACAGGCGATTTGTTCAGAGAATTCAAGAGTCTGAGATGAAAGAAGATTTAAAAAAGATGAAAATAGATAAGACATTAGGACCAGATGACATCCCAATTGAAGTATGGAGATGTCTTGGAGATATAACAATAGTTTGGCTCACTAAACTATTTAATACTATTTTCCGGTCCAATAAGATGTCTGATGAGTGGAGAAGAAGTATATTAGTACCAATCTTTAAGAATAAAAGAGATTCAAAGTTGTACTAATTACAGAGGAATTAAGCTCATGAGTCATATCATGAAACTTTGGGAGAGACTAATTGAGCACCGTTTAAGAAAATTGATAACTGTCTTTAAAAATCAGTTTGGTTTTATGCCTGGGAAGTCCACTATGAAGGCGATTTTCTTAATAAGACAACTTATGGAGAGACGTCGGGAACAGAAGGACCTACATATGATATTTATTGATTTAGAGAAAGCGTATGATAAAATACCGAGAAATATCATGTGGTGGGCACTCAAAAGGAAACTAGTCCCAACAAAGTACGTTACCCTTATTAAAGATATGTACACAAATGTTGTGACTTGTGTCAGAGCATGTGACGGCGAGTCCGATACATTTTCTATTAAGATAGGATTACATCAAGGGTCAGCATTGAGTCCATATATTTTCACCTTAGTGATGAACGAGATCACAAAGGACATACAAAGAGATATTTCTTGGTATATGTTCTTTGCTGATGATGTGGTGTTGATTGACGAAAGCAAAATTTGAGTCAATCAGAAACTAAAGTTGTGGAGACAAACTTTAGAATCGAAAGGTTTTAGACTTAGTATGACAAAAACTGAATATATGAGGTATCAATTCAGCGGGGAAAACTCAGATGACAGAGATGTTAGTTTGGATGGACGAGTAGTACCCATGAATGACACATTTCGGTATTTGGGATCGATATTGCAGAGTGAATGAGAGATCGATGAAGATGTTAGTCATAGAATAAGAGCTGGATGGGTAAAATGGAGACACATCTGGTGTTCTTTGAGACAAGATCCCAAACAAACTAAAAGACAAGTTCTACAGGATGACGATTAGACCCGCGATAATGTATGACGTTGAATGTTAGGCTACAAAAGGACAACACATCCAAAAAATAAGTGTAGCTGAAATGCGAATGTTGCGTTGGATATGTGGTCACACAAGGAAAGATCGAATCAGAAATGATGATATTAGGGACAAACTTGGGGTAGCACCAATTCAAGAGAAGCTAGTCCAACATCGTTTGTGATGGTTTGGTCATATCCAATGAAGGTTTCCTGAAACACCAGTACGCAGCGGTATTCGTCGTCCTGAAAGTACAAGAAGAGGAAGATGTCGACCGAGACTGATATGGGACGAAGCAATAAAAAGAGATTTGAAGGAATGAAATATATCCAAAAAGCTTGTTTTGGATAGGAGTGCATGGAAGATTGTGATTCATGTACCTGAACCATGATATAGGAGTTAGAGTCTAATAGTAGAGTCATAGACTTCATGTTCTTAGATTTTTAAGATTTTAAGATTTAGAATTTAGAAATAGAGGTTTAGAAATAGAATTTTAGAATTTAGAATTTCAGATTGACTATAAGGATGTCTGAGAGATATCTCCATCTGGTTCCATTCTCTCTTTCTCACTTCAGAAAAGGCCAAGCAAGTAAAAACAAAATAGCTGAAATGGTAGATAACTAATACCAGAAGACACCATTAACTAAATGATGCCTGCTTCTATTGGTCTGCCTCTAGTTTTTTTTTTTTCTTGAGGGACATAAATTTATAATACATAAATAGAGAAATGCATACCAGGAAGAGAAGGAAATATTTATAATTCAAAGCTCCAACACAGTTCACAACCCATACACAATGGTGATCCATTTTAAGAATGCATCTCCCACCTGAAATTAAATATATTATCATACTTAAAACAATAAGAAATTAAACAGATTCTTCTACTTAAAACAAAAGGCTGGATATCAGCTAAAGACAATAGGTTTGAAATGCATGTGTTTTACATAAAATTCAAAATTGTTCCAACCTTTTTAAGATACAAATATAATTTACTACATTTAAAAATAACCCCAGAACTTAACCACTGGATAAGAGAAAAAAAAATAATGAAGAAAACCATACTGTAACATTCCAAAGTTCAATATAGAATATAAATTTCATCCACCTCAAACTAAAAGATAAGAAACACATTCCTCAATCGGTACTTCAGATCTCTAATAGAACCACGAATAAACTCTTACATATCAATGACCCAGGTAATTCTAAATTTGTAAGCAAGACATTTTTTTCATATTTTGCTACACATAACAGCTGGGAAATCTTTTCTGGATTAGAGGAACTATTATCCAGATCAAAGCTTCCTTGATTTTATACATATATGTTAGTATTGTACGATACGTGATACGTATTGCACGATTCAGTACGAGTCAGAGCAAGATCGATACATATTGTACATGTGTATTAGAAGCGTAGTGAATCGCATGAATCATACCGATACAAACGAGCGATACGCATATCGTATTGGATCATAAGTATTTACGATTCTGAAATTGAGCCATCGGAGTCGCAATTTCGATCGATAATATCATTTGCTCACCTTTTTCCTTCCTTTACGACGCATTTTCGCTAGCTGAGAGAACCTATACAGCTTTTTCGCATGTTGAGACTGAATCGCCCCATTGCCGTAGCTGAGAGTGAATCACCCTGTTGCCTGCTGAGAGTGAAAATCAACCCGTCGCTGTCGCATGCTGAGAGTGAAGAAGCTTGTCCTCGTCACTGTCGCGCGCTGAGAGAAGAAGCCCATCACCATCGCTCGATAATTGCAGGTCCGTTCTCCTTTTTTGTTGGAATTTTCCTTGAGACTCGGTGTATTAAATGGGAAGAAAGATGAGAGTGCTGAGTGCATATTAAATGGGAAGAACTGAACAAGGACTCACATATTAAATGGAAAGTGTGTACGGTAAGGAATGCACTGTACTTGCATCATCTAAAGACTGACGAATGAGATCACTGTAATAGGAGATAATGGATTTTTTAATAGAAAGTGTATTGTTAACTGTTAAATAATTTATTTCATTATTTGTTTAAACTTATTGCATAGCTTATTTTTAATGGAAAGACTAGCATGATAGTATGATACTGAATCAGTGTGGAAATTTTCACCATATTGCATAGCTTATTTGTTTAAACTTATTAATTACATAATTTATTCTTTCATTTTTAGATTAATTGCAATTAAATGGGAAGAAGGAAGGGAACATCACAACTTATTTTGCTAGTTACTAGAACATGGTGATAGCTTCTTTTGTTAGTTAATATTATTTTTGTTAGTTACTAACTTACTATAACTTTTTTGTTATTTCAAAAATAGCTTAACATATCTTAACAATACGATACGATACAAAGTATAACGATACACGATACATTTTACGATTCAACAACTATGATTTTATAAGGGAAGAAATCACTTGACAATGGCTATTTTGATTATCTTGACAGTATGATTTCAAATAAATTAAAAAAAAATCTTAAAAGAAACTCTGAAACATAGAAAACGTATAGAAATGTATTATTGAACTTATATGTTGATTATGTTTCAAATTTCATGCAATTTAAGTGCACTTGCATAGTCCATTAAAGACCACTAAATTTAGAACCGCTGCAAAAGTGCAAATTGCAAATTTTGATGGTTTCGATGGGCTATCAAATATTCAAATGATATTTAAATCGCATGACATTTAACACCATCAATCTATAAGTTCAATGAAATATCTACATACTTTTCTTTTTCTATTTTTTTTTCAAATTTGTTTGAAATCCCATTATCAAACTTGTCAAAATGGCCATTGTGAAAGTGATCCCTCCCCTTGAAGTCTTGTAAGAGAGGAAGAAAGAGAGACAAGAGAGATGAATCACAGTTTGTATTTCTTGTATATCTTGCTATTACAATGCCTTGGCTTATATAGACAACAGGTGTGAATCTTTCACAGTCTAACAGCCAAGTTTGTTATCCTCTAACTAACTCTTGTTACATCTTGATAAGTAATATAACTAACTGTAGCTAGCTAGTCTAATACCCCCTCAAGCTGAGCCAGGAACAAGTGAGAGGGTCAGCTTGTTGCGTAGGAAGGTAAATCTAGTAGAGGAAAGAGATTTAGTGAAAATATCAGCTAGTTGATCTTTAGAGGAGATGAACCGCACATCCAATTGTTTATTGACCACCTGCTCTCGAATAAAATGATAGTCAATTTCGATGTGTTTGGTACGGACATGGAAAACAGGATTGGATGCTAGAAAGATGGATCCAAGATTATCACACCATAGTACGGGACTCTTGACAAGAGGAACTTGAAGTTCGTGAAGTTGTTGTAGCCATATAAGCTCGGTACATGCACCAACCATACTTCTATATTCAGCCTCAGTGCTGGATCTGGAAACGGTAGTTTGCTTTTTGGAACCCCAGGAGAGTAAGTTGGAGCCTAAAAAGACACAAAATCCCGAAGTGGAGCGGCGATCATCAGGACACCCTGCCCAATCAGCATCTGAGTATGCATGAAGATCAAATGATGAATTGACACGAATGTGAAGACCATAGGAAAGAGTTCCTTTGAGATATCGTAAGATGCGCTTCACACCATTCCAATGCTCATCAGTGGGTGAGTGCATGAATTGTGAGGCTTTGTTGACCGCATAGGAAATATCTGGACGAGTAATTGTTGCATATTGGAGAGCGCCAACTATGCTTCGATAAGTATGAGGGTCAGCCATAGGATTGCCATCAAATTTGGAGAGAGGATCGCCCGTGGAGAAAGGAGTGAAGCAAGGTTTAGCACCATCCATTTTAGCACGGATCAAAAGATCTCGAATGTATTTTGGTTGAGAGATATGAATACCATCGGATTGAGAAGTGACCTGGATTCCCAAAAAATAGTGTAAAGGGCCAAGGTCTTTGAGTGAGAATTGAGAGGCAAGAGAGGAAATGAGAGAGTTGACTTGATTAACGTCAGATCCTGTGACAATAATATCATCAACATAGACCAACACCATGATGATGGATGATGTGTTGCTATATATAAAAAGTGAAGAGTCTGATTGAGAGGCTTTGAACCCAAGAGTGGATAGTGAGGAAGCCAACTTATGAAACCATGCGCGTGGTGCTTGTTTGAGACCATAAAGTGCCTTTTTAAGAAGACACACATGATTTGGAAAAGATGAGTCAACAAATCCAGGTGGTTGGAACATGAAGACTTGTTCTTCAAGATCTCCATGAAGAAAAGCATTATTGACATCTAATTGACGAATTGACCAATTTTTAGAGGTTGCAAGTGAAAGAACAACTCGAATTGTGGTAGGCTTGACAACAGGACTGAATGTCTCATGATAATCAATTCCTGCTTCTTGATTGTATCCTTTGGCAACTAGACGAGCTTTATAGCGCTCAATAGAACCATCAGCATGTCGTTTGATTTTGTAAATCCATTTACAACCAATAACATTTTGATTAGGATGAGATGGAACAAATATCCACGTGCCATTTTTTGCAAGAGCATTTAGTTCAAGTGACATAGCCTCACGCCATTCGGGTAATTTGTTGGCGGTAGTGAAGGAGGTCGGTTCAATAAGAGGAGTAGTTGGAAGAGGGTGTTTGGTAGTGAGGAAAGTCTCGTGATGTTGAGTATGTCGAGCTCGGCTACGAGTTATCATGGGATGGACTGAAGGAGAGAGAAGAGGCGTCAAAGATGGCAATTGAGATGCGGCTGATGGAGTTATAGGGGGCTTGGAGCGCCTCTGGTATACTTGTAGTGGAGGGTGCGCAGCTGCTGGGAGTGTAACATTGGTGTCCAGAGGAGGTGCAGAAGATGCAAAAGCTGGTTGCAAGTTGCTAGAATCATTTCGGTTATAGTGAGATGAAGAAGTAGATAGGAGAGGAAGAGTAGTGAGTTCCAAGAAATCAGGAAAAGAAGAAGGTAGTGGGGAGGTTTTTGTAGAGGCAAAAGGAAAAGATGTTTCATCAAAACGAACATTGCGGCTAATATAAATCTTGTTAGTTGGGATGTGAAGACACTTGTAACATTTTTGATGTTGGCAATATCCCAAGAAAACACAAGGTAGGGATCGAAATTGAAGTTTATGAGAGGTGTGTGGTCGAATCCAAGGATAGCAAAGACATCCAATCGTGCGAAAGAAGGTGTAATCAGGGTTCTTGTTAAAAAGAAGAGTATAAGGGGAAATATGAGGGGTAGTGGTAGGAGGGAGACGGTTGATGATAAATACCACACTTTGGAACACATGATCCCAATAATCCAAGGGCATGGATGAATGTGAAATAATGGCAAGACTAAGTTCCACAATATGTCGATGTTTTCGCTTGGCAACCCCATTTTGTTGAGGGGTGTAGGGGCAAGATACTTGATGTAGGATTTGTGGAAAAAGTCGTGTAAGTGGCTTGAACTCCGTACCTCCATCCGTTTGTAGGATCTTAATAGTAGAGCTAAAAAGATTCTCAACTTGGCACTTAAATTTAGTGAACACATCAACAAGTTCATCTTTGGTACGAAGAAAATAAATCCAAGAAAACTTAGAAAATTCATCCACAAAATGCACATAATAGCGAAATCCATTCTTAGAAACAAGTGGGGATGGCCCCCACAAGTCCGAATGTACCACATGTAAAGGAGAGGTAGCAATAGAAAGCGAAGAATGAAAATGCAAAACATGCGCCTTTGCTTTACAACAATCACCACAAAGGTCTAATTTATTAGAAGTAGTAGGTAGACCATGAGACTTTATTATGAAATGCGTGGTTGAAGGAGAGGCATGCCCCAACCTCTTGTGCCATATAAAAGGAGATACACGGTTTCCAACCAAAGCTTGAGGTGAAGAATTAAGGTGATAAAGACCATTAGTTTGTAGAGCTCGAAGGAGGGGTTGTTTCGTGTGGCGGTCCTTCACAATACAAAACAAGGGATGAAATTCTAAGATAACATCATTATCTTTGGTCAATTTGGAGATGCTAATAAGGTTCTTGGTAATATGTGGTACATGTAGGACACCATTCAAATCTAAAGAACCATGTGGAGAAGAAAGAGAACAATAGCCTTGATTTTGAATGATAAAGTGAGAGCCATTACCAACTTGAAGACGATCTTGACCATCATAGGCACGGAAAGAGGTGAGATTATTCAAGTCAGCGGTGACATGATGAGAGGCACCGGAATCAAGAAACCATCCTTCATTTGGAGTAGAGATTGTAGAGTTGAAGAACGCTTGAGGAGAGGGATACATAGCACTGTCAAACCGATGCCAACAGTCAAGTGCCTCATGACCCCTCTTCTTGCACACTTGACATATAGGTTTGTCTCCTGATGGTGGAAAGGGGAATGAGCCCCTGCCGTGAGATGGAAATTTCTGGCCAGAAATTCCTGGGCCAGAATTGTAAGAAGAATAGGAACCTCTGCCTCGACTTGGAGTAGGTAATAAAGGAGAAGAATATGGTCCAGTTCGGCCTTGAATTGGAGTGGGTAATAAAGGAGAAGCCATGACAGAACCGCTGCCTCGACTTCTTGAATATCTGCCGCGCCCACGACCCGATGCATAGAATGCAACCGACTCAAATGAAGATGGCGACTGATGTTGCGAGTTGAGTAATGCTTCGTGAGAAAGTAGAAACCCATGAAGTTCCTCAATGGAGGGCGGGTTAGAGCGGGTGGTGATGGCAACGACAAAGGAATTGAAGTCGGATCCTAATCCGTTCAGCACATACCGAGTAAGATCAGAATCAGTAACAATTTCGCCCACAGCAGCAAGTTGATCTGCAATGGATCGCATCCGTTCGAAGTAGTCGTTGCAGCTTTGTCCTCCTCGGGTGGTGGTTTGAAGAAGGCGACACAACTCCATAATCTTGGCAGATGAGATCGCTGAATAGACACGTTGTAGAGCAGTCCACAACGAGCTCGCTGTTTGACACTGGACATGTTGCGACAGCACAGGTGCGGAAATTGTGGAGCGGAGCCAGCCAAGAAGTAGTCGATCTTGCATATGCCATGAGGTGAAGGCTGGATTGGAAGTCGACTGAGATCCAGATGTGATTTGACGAGGAGGTGTGTGAATAGGATCTACATGACTGGTAAGGCCATATCCATCAATGATCGGCTCAACTTGTGATCGCCAGGTAAGAAAATTATCACGATCAAGTTTCGTAGATACTGGAATAGAGATGTGCACAACAGAAGTGGTGGAAATTGGTAGGGAGGGATTGAAAGTAGAGGTTGAATCAAGAGAAGCCATAATTGGCAAGAAAAACAGAAAGATAATCAGGCTTTAGCTCTGATACCATGTAAGAGAAGAAGAAAGAGAGACAAGAGAGATGAATCACAGTTTGTATTTCTTGTATATCTTGCTATTACAATGCCTTGGCTTATATAGACAACAGGTGTGAATCTTTCACAGTCTAACAGCCAAGTTTGTTATCCTCTAACTAACTCTTGTTACATCTTGATAAGTAATATAACTAACTGTAGCTAGCTAGTCTAATAAGTCTTGAGGTTAGGGTTGCTAATGGGCATATGAATCCATGGACAAAATGGACTGGACAGTAGTGGAATCTATTGGACTGGGCTTCATTTGAACATGGACAAAAAGCCCAGTTCGAACTCAAATATAAATATTAAATGGATGAAATATGAAAAATCGCGGGCTAATAATGGACTAATGTTGGACTGCTCTTGATTCGAACACCTATTGTTCTTTCTCGTTCGAACAACGCACCCTCGCTGATTGCTCTTTCTCGTTCGAACAAACAACTCCCAACTCAACTCACCTCTTCCTCTCCGACGCGATCAGAACTCTTCCACTCCGACGCGATCACGCGACTCTTTCTCTCCGACGTGGCGTCGAGTTCAGCAACCTGACTGCTCTCTCTCCCTCTCTCTCTCTGTGTATCAGCGCTCTCTCCTGCTCTCTTCGTCGTAGAAGATCCCAACATTCCCCCATCCAGTTAAGTCTACTCCAGTTCTTCTATTTTTTTCATGTGGCGCTTAAAGTGGGGTCTGGGCGGTTGGGTGGAGAGGTAGACCAGTCTATTTTTTATCTTGCTCTTTCCTTCTGAATATTGAATGATTTGTGGCATTCGCAGAGAAAAGGTGAGTATAAATCTTGCAACAATGACCATAAATCCTGGCAATTTCGTGGAGAAAAGGGGAGGTACACATTGCTGCTTCAGTTTTTGGGTCGGTGGTGCTAGTAGCAGAGAAGTTGTATAGGCTTCATTTTCAATGGTACTATTATGCTGACTTTGCTGGTAGAAAAAAAATCTGAGCAAATTTCTTGCTAAAGACCATCACTTTATAATTGTATTACTTACATTACATGAAGGCCAAACATGCCGGCAAAATCTGAACAATTCATTACATTTTTTTTTCTTTTATATTGTCTGATGATTAATTAATCTATTGGTGTTCAATTGTTTTTAATTGCGTGAATGTTTAAACAATGAGCAAAATATGGGTTAATTTGAAATAAGCCCATTGACCTTATTTAATTAGCTACAGTATTGAGGTATAACTAGTTACCTACTAGTATTTTTCCAGAGTGTCGGATGGACACTGGCGCTTATTCTCAGTGTGTTGTTACTTAATTGCCATGGTGGTTAATTGTTAATTATGAAAGTCAACGGCATGGTGGTTAATTATTACTTAATTGCTATGGTGGTTAATTGTTACTTAATTGCAATGTTGTTACAAAATTACTTTTGTTTAGTAATTTTATATTTATATCTATTTTGCTAGATTGACATTACTGAAGAAGATGAATTCCTTATCTTGGCGTGTGATGGAGTCTGGTAACACTTTTTTTTAAAGCTTCAAAAAAAATTTCATCTTTAAATTCAAATATATTGTATATCAATTTCATTCAGTTCTGATAGAAGTACGTAACTTGTAAGAATGGGAATTTAAGGCTTCAGTTATTTTGGCGTGTGATGGAGTCTGGTAACACAACTAAAGTTTGGTATGCTCTCTTATCAGAATAGACCATTTCATGTACCACTGAAATAATAAGCCATTTCATACACTACCAGCGGAACATGTGACAAAGGCAACACCAATTTCTGAAATGCAATTTGACTGCTGTTTAAGATCATAACTTCTACATGGAGAGAATGTTGTGATATATCTGTTATTTAAGTTATCTAGGTATTTTGCTCAGTATAGTGCTGGCATAGTTGATAGTTGCTGACTTGCTGTTACATAATTACAATAAATTTGTATATAGCAAGATAAGTATTTCTTTTTCTTTTTTCCTGATTTATGGTATTTCTTGAACTGCAGGTGCTTTTGATGGTCCAGATTTACTGGAAATGAGGTGCTTCTGATGCGTGAATTAATTCTTATCATGAAAAAAGCTCATGTATTTTGTCATTTTCTATATTTTTGAGGGTTGTTTTAACTAACTTCTCTGATGGCCACTGTGTTGTTTTTTTATGATACATGGATATATTTTTATCATTTGCTATATTTTTTCCATTTTTGCTATATTTTTTTAGTATATTCATGGACACGTGTGAAATTATTTTTAACTAACTTCTCTAATTGCTACTATGTTGATTGTTCAACAATCTTGAATATGGATTGAGAAAAATATTCCAATAGAATGGTTTTGTCTAAGTTTATGTGAAATCCACAGAACAAATTAATTAAATAATATAATTCTATAGAATATTCTTAAAGATTTTTTATGATGATTGCAAGCATATTTATTCTTTGGTTAATGTCTGTATGGCAAATCCCAAAAGCAAAGTCGATATGGTTAAACCATGGACAAACCGTGGGCAGAATATGGATTTTTTTGGTTTCAAACTGAATTGGACTTGGAATGAACAAAAGTTTATAAAGATGGTCTGGGCCCAGGGGCGGGCCTATGTGAGAGCAAGCTCAGGCACGTGTTGTTGCTTCATTTTGAAACTTAGTTGCCATAGTATTAACATTTTTGTTGGGCTGAGAGAACTAGGGAACAGTTTACATAGAGGTGACGTCGCTTCATTTCAACTGGGTTGTGGGATGGCGTTATTTTTCTTGGGCCTACTGTAGTGTGTCGTCGCTTGGTTGCTATCCTGGATCCGCCCCTGTCTGGGCCTGAACATGGACTTCAATTCTTCATCGACGGACTGAACTGGACACGAGCTGGTATCCGTCCATTAGCAGCCCTGCTTGAGGTATTAATTTGTTTAAATTTTTATTCTTGAAACACTCTTTTTGAAAAATGCAATTTCACAAGCGACGCCAAAAAAACAAAAACCCTAGGCGGGGAAGCCGTGCCGCCGGTCTCCCCTGCCACCCTCCGCCTCTCCCGCACTCTCCCCTTCTCCTCTTTGAAATACAAGCAGCTACTCGGTTTTTCTTCACCACTGTTTTTCTGACGAAACCCTAACAGCTTCTTCTCCATCATTGAACCGCAGTCCGACAGCTGCTACCCCGACCTCCAACTACAATCACCGCTCCGACAGTCGGATCTGCACCCTACCACTCTCATCTCCCTCTTTCTCCTCTCTAACACACTCCTCAACCCGCTCCCCTCTCTCGACAGTTCTACCTCACCACCCGCACCCCCCTAGCCATCACTCACCACCCTGACCTCTGACAGCCTTGGCCGCCACTCACCACCCCCCTGGCCGAGCCTCTCCCCTGCATTCCTCTTGCGCCATATATGGTAAACTTCTTCCACTGTCTTGGTCGTGCGGGCCTCTGTTGTGCCAAGGGCTAAGCCCTTGTGCTAATGTTTCTGTCTTACTAATTTAGACAGTGGCTGAGACATAGCCCCCTCTCTTGTCCAATTGATTGTGGTTGATCAGGTAACCTAGGGCTAAACCCAACACCCATTATTGTTGCCACTGTTGGCGGTCTCTGATATGTCCCTTGACCAACCGCCTCCGCGCGCTTCGCCCATCAGACCCTATCCAGACAAACCCGAGCTCAACAACACCACACCCCATCAACCAACTTCACCCCCTCCACTGCCAAGACCTCGATGCCTTTACCCTCTTGCCAGTAACCCGAGGACATCACCTCACATCCCTCGGCAGCACTATTGCTCACCATCTCGCCCTTCGCTTCAACCTCCGCATGATAGAGCCATGTAGCCCCCTCATTACCTCAACATTACATCTGAGCAAAACAATACAAGTGCTACCGCTAACCTCACGATGGAGGATCAGTGTCAACACTACTGCTTCTCACTGTTCTTTCAAGGGAAGTATGAATCTCCTGAACTAAGAACCTAAAGCCAAACCAACAATCTAAATCCCTCCTTCTCAAACCGAGAACCTAAACCCAAACTCCACCCAACTACTCCCGATCCAATCTATATCAACCTCGAAGAGTGTACGGCTACAACAAGCTGATCGGCGGACAGATGGAGCTTGTCTTTCTTTCCAGTTTATTTTAATTTAGAGTTTAGGGTTGTACTTGTATTTCATGTTTCTTATCTCTTTCTACCTTTAGTTTCTTTTTCTTTCTGATCTGTATCAACTCTTCTTCAATTTGCTTTAATGCTTTAATGAAAAATTATAGTAGGCTTTTTGCCTACTATTTCAAAAAAAAAATGATCCCTCCCCTTAATGTATGTTTTTGTTTTTGTTCTGATGATGATTTCCTTACTTTTGTTCCTCGTATGCCACAAGAGGCATATTTGGTGTTTTAGAAGTACATCTGATAAAAAAGGAAATGTCTGAGCTTTTAAAATAATGTCTATGGTATATTCTTGTCTAATATTTATCCTGCTATGCAAACATTTATAGTGTCAACACCAATATAGCACCTTGTTTTAAACACTTTTTTTTCTAAAATACTTTTATTTTTTTAATGCTTCATCTCTGTGTCTAACCTAGTTACTTATCAAATGGTCAAAAGACTAAATTCTTTCTTTTTACGTCTTTTAAAAAATCCATGAATTCATCTTCCAAGTTAAAAATGGACTCACAAACAGAACAGTGGTGACAGCGAGGCGGCTTCAAGTGGTTGCATTTTCGGCAGTATCTTACTCTTGGGTTTCCTGTGTTGTTGAGGGGCCCTGGTTGCAGTGGCTGACTAGCGAACTCTGGTCCAGTTAAAGGGGAGGCCTCCCCTCTTTCCTCATCCAAATGAGACCTCCAGTTCAAAGGTACACTCCCCGGGTCAGTCAATACAACAGAGAAATAACTCCATAAAAGCATTGCCAGCTGCAACCAAGAGATGTTCTTTAGTAAAATAAGACAGCTAACAAGAGATATCTAGTTATTTTAATAGCATTTTACTGTTCAGTCTAAATCGACCAGCAAACACTGGCTGAAATATTATCAAAAAGTTCACAACCAGTCCTAGACCGGACATAACATCTTTATTTTGGGTAGTATTACTTAAAGGAAGTCGAATTATACAATTTATCGGCTCATATGCTAACTCACCAACGAAAGGCGAAACAACCAGTGTCGTGGATTAAAAACAACCCAGTTAAGTTTCAACCACACAATCAAATTAATCACAAACAAGAAGTTAAGCACCTCAGATCAAACCAAAATCACAAACATGCCAATTGATTTCAATTGAGCCCCCTCAAATAACTGAGCAAACCCAAGAAATAGTAAACTGAATCCCTACCAGGGCATGGAAAAGGACGAGAACAAGGAGGGCAGTGATGGGACCCACAGCCCCGCTAGTGCCGGATCCGGAAATTGCAGAGACAAGGGCGGGGCCGTAATTGCAGAGGACGACAGCGTAGTAGGTGACGCCTATAATGGCGAGCACGAGGAGAATCATGACGGATCCGAGACCCCTCAATGCTGTACAGAACTTAAACACGTTCCACGCCATTACAACCCCTGATCTGTGCATCGATTCCCTAGCTAGAGAATGAAAATCGAACTGATACTTGAAAATACGATTTATTAACCTTTCGTTGTTCCCTCTCCCCAGCTCTCTCTTTCCCTAGTGTGGATTTCTTGGGGAGGGGGGAGGGAGATGAGAGCAGGTAAGAGAGACTTAGGAGGAGGTCAATGGTTTTGTAATTTAGGTGGGTGGAATTTGTGCCCTGAGGAAAAAGGAGCAGTAACCACTAATTAGGTTCATTAGTTAATAATAACTTGTACTGAGTTCGACTTCGAATGATAATTTATAGTTTTAAATCTGTCCATTAAAAATGTAAACTATATGCATAACTTTGTACAAAAAATAAATTAACGACGCCAATATGTTTCAATTAAATGTCCTAAAAAATTGCATGAATTCATTATTAATGTTATGTGATCAAATATCAAATGATATTTAATTATCTGAAAATTGATTTTACAATTAATCTATGTGTCAACAAATGATGTATATAATTTCATTAATCTTTATTTATTTAATTAAAAATTTGAGACCATTAGAATTGTGACAATAGTCTATCTGGGCGTAGGGATGACAATTTAGTCTGCGGCCCAGTGGTATTAATCGGGCCGGGTACGGGTTTGGAGTTGGACCCGCCCGCCCGGCCTAGAGTAATTATATATATATATATATATAATTTATTTATATTTATATTTATATTATATATATTATATATTAATATATTCTAAAAATTATGTAGAATTTTAATATAACACTAATATCATTTAAATTATATTAAATATTTAGTTATGATATTATTATATGAATAGAAACACTAATATTTTTGAAATTTATAAATGTGAATAATGTAATTCAATAGACACCATGGTACTTTTTTAGTCATATCTTTTAACTTAAAAATTCAATCAATACAAAATTAATTTTTTTAAATTATGACAACTATATCTATCATTTTTATAATTTGATCTCTTTTAAAAATATAACATATATCTCAAAAATTCATATTATGAAGGTTAGCTACTGAAAAATTTTAGACCTCTGAATATTTTTTTAATCATAACATTGTACTGAAAAATGATATTATGATGAAATAAAATTCTGTAGTTTCATAACAATAAAATCTATAACTTTTATATTTTAAGTTTTCTAAAATTCATAATCTAAAATGCTCAAAAAAAATATGTTTCTCAGCTGATTTTAAAAAACTGCACTACAGAACGGGTCTGGACGGGTCGTGTCGGACCATAAAAACTTACCCTAACAAGATTTATATGAAATCAGATTATAAAATATATGCTCTGATATCACCGAAGGATGTCACACCCCAGAATAATTAAATCGGATTAGGGGTGCTTGATCCCGCCACGTACGCATGACGAGACGTGCGTACGAAAGACTAAATGAATAAAATAAGATAAATCTCAGAATAAACAAAATAATAATAAATATAAATACATGACCATACAGTCCAGAATGAACAAAAAGTATACAACGCCTGCATCGGCGGGGCTAGCTCCATCGGAATGGGCAGCAAATCTCTCAAATAAAAACTCAAAAGAAAGAAATAAAACTCAAAATCCGATGGATCCTATCCAACTACCCGGCTCACATGCAAATGCAGCGAAGCATCTCTGTCATCGCGCAGGACTGTCCCTAGCACTCGCTCTAAGAAAAAAATCCTGAACCTGAATACCTGGATCCCACAATCACCGTGGAAACGTGAGTAATTTTAAAAATTACTCAGTACGGATTTAGATCCAACCTTAAGATTTGATCTTCTTTCCTAGACTGGACCCAAATACCGATACTGGTGTTCAAAAGGTAATATTATATTCATATGAAAATAAAATAATATTTTATACATATTTTGAGAGGCGTGTCTAAATGCTATGACATGAAATGCCAAATAACCCAAAATAGAAAATCTGTGAGAATGATAATATAATATAAAATATAAGGTACGAAAATCAAACACCCGTAATAAATACCCCGATTTGTAAATATGCCAGATCCATCCCGAGCGGGCACAACCAGGGCCTAACTTACTAACTCGGGCCTTGCCTAAGCGGGCACAACCAGGGCCCAACTTACTAACTTAGGACTTTATGTTTGTGCAGCGACAACGCCGCACAAACGACAATTCGGGCTCCCGAGGCGATAACGCCCTAGGAGAGTGAACGGCTATAAAGCACGTACTCTGGTCTGCTGAATCTGATAATTTACCTTATAAATATAAGCAAACGGATATAGTATGTCTTCAGTTGCCATATCGTCAAAAGGAGATAACTATCCAGGAAATAACAAATCGGAAACTAATACAAATGGGAGCCTACACTGTACCAACCAGGGGGCAGAGGACCGCATCCCGAGAAATGACAAAATTATTTACCCTTGAAAAATCTCAAGGATAGAACAGCTGAATAATCTGGAATAAGTAAGAGACAAGAAAGGAGTAGGGACCACCAGCCAGAAGAGGTTGCTGCCAAATTCCGGAGCAATTTTATTTGTCCCACAAGGAAATCCTGGGCACAAAATAAAGGGTATAAATATCCCACCATCCGCTATCCACTCGACATGAGTGATAGCCGAGAGGATCAAGAGAGAAGAGAGATCTCTCGGGTGTCACCATGTGATCATACTTTTTCTGACAAGTGGAACCCACCTGTCAGTCCTTCATAAGCAGCTTCAACAGCCTGAACCTAGCTTATCCATTCAATCTAACCAAGCCGGAATAAGGATTAAGCATTAATCTCACATGAAAATCCTAGACAGAAGGTTGAAGGTATAAATATCATGTCGCCTCCTATTCATTTGAAATGGATGACTCTCGGGAGATCCAGGAGAGGAAATCTCCTGATGGGTCATCCATTTGAACCATTTTCACTGACAGGTGGATCCCACACCTCAGTGATGGACATTAAGAAAGTCAAGATCAAACCCTAGATATTGATCTTCAAAGCAAACCCTATGAGCTGAACCAAAACAATCCCTGTACAGCAAAGAACTGTGTCAATGCCAAGCCAGTATTTTGATACAGCCAATCACAAGAAATTTCAATGTGATTTTGCTTTCAAGGCTGACTAGGTGCCAAAGCTATGAGCAACCACCTGACCATGCTATGATTTGTGCCAATTGATGACAAGTAATCATCCTTTGACCATATCACCTTCATGAGAAGGGATTGAAAGTCAATTTCACAAGACTGAT
The DNA here is from genome assembly GCA_964058805.1 of Schoenoplectus triqueter. NCBI lineage: Eukaryota > Viridiplantae > Streptophyta > Magnoliopsida > Poales > Cyperaceae > Schoenoplectus > Schoenoplectus triqueter. The sequence goes on from CAXKVV010001766.1 coordinate 26,651, forward strand.
CAGGTGCCAAAGCTGTGAGCAATCATCTGATCACGTCTAGATTTGTATCAATTATTGATAAGTAATCAGCTTTTGATCAAATCAAACCCTAATAAACATCAATACAAGTCTAATTAGTGTTTAATTAGGGTGGTTTCTGCAAGAGAGAGATATTTGGCAGAGACACTGAGCTACAATTGAAATCTGGGATTAATTCAGAGGAGAAACACAGGGTTTTCTTGACAAAATAATTTTTGACACAAGGAGGCAAGGGCAAAAATAGGAATTTAAAATTACATGGGTGATCATCATGAATTTAGAGATTTTTGATGAAAATCTTATTATTTTTGGACAAGTGGAGCTATCAGAATAAATTCAAAAAAGATAAAACAGATTAAATAGGTAGATCAAAGGGCTGAGATTTGATCAAGGCCTCTCTGGGTACAACTTGGAGACAGAGCACATTCTGGGTACAATTTGAGGAGCTAAAGGAGCCCCCAGCCTATGCCACATGGCACCCTCCCATTGGTCCACGTCAGCAAGTGGGCCCCACCCAGGCACAAGTCACCTGACAGGTAGGCCCCACCTCAGTGCCAAGTGGCAGTCAACCAGTGGTCCACCTCACCCCAGTCTATGCCACATGGCACAGCCATAGAAGGCCACCTCACTAAGTTGATGCCACATGGCACAGCCACAGCAACCCACATCAGCAGAGAGTCAAACCCCAGCTGTACACATGGCAGCCATTCATTGAACCACGTCAGCACATGTGGGTCCCACACAATACAAGGAGGTCTGACAGGTGGGTCCCACACATGCCACGTGGCAGACTGTTAGTGGTCCACATCACCCAATTATCAACATATCATTAGTGCTAAAGAGTGGTTTATTAAATAAACAACCAACCAGACCCTGCCACCTCAGCCTATTAACCATAATCACTATACTAATCAATTGCCAACCAGATCTATGGACCCAGACTTGTAAACCTTACAAGTGGGGCCTAACAGTCAGAAATGCAAACAGAGGCGCATGGTTAAGTTGCGAACCAAGTCTATTTAGCCTACTCATTCAATTCAACACAACCGAATTTAAAAGGAAAATAAGATAAGGATAAACCTGGTGCATGGGCTCCAAGTCGCTGCTCCTCTTCTCTTTTGCACTTTAGATCACGTGTGCCCTGCGCATCCACACGCGAGAAGGAGCTCTCTCCCTCCTTCTTCTTCTCGCCATTGCTCGATCCCAGCAAAGCTTGCATCTTTCTCTTTCCTTGACGCCTCACCATAACTGAAAATGATTTAATGAGTGGCAACGATTAGGCGATTGGATAATAGGTGCTACCAGATCAATCGATGAAAAGAGATGAACAAAAGGCGAAGTCGAATTATTACCTGAAACTGAGTCAATTAGAGAAGATGAATTGACGCTATGGAGATCAAATTGCACGATAAGATGGATCCTTTAAGTCAAGGCGATGTCTATGGAGGTAAATAGGAAGAGCAATTGAATATAAAGAGGTGGATTTAGCTAGAAGACGGAAATGAGACAGAAATAATTCTAGCAAAATTGGAACTGGCGATTAAATGAAACAGCATTCAAAACAGTCGTGAAGCATTTAAATAGGGATTAACAGCACTGGGGCCCACTTATCAGTTGAAGTATACAAGTAATTGGGAATGCGGGTTAATTGAAGTGGCGGCACGGTGAAGACATAACAGAAAACGGTTAAGCAATTTTACAACAAACACAAATACATCTGGACCATTGATTGAAGTGAAACGAAGAGTCAAGATTTATCCAAGCTGACAATCCAAGTGAGAATTGACCAGCCAATCACAATCAAGTAAAGCAATCGATTGAAGGCTATATAAACCAAGAATCAGCAACAGTAGAAGGAGAGCAAGTTGGAAGTTAAGCAATTGAGAAAGATACTTACTCACGCACAATCACCAGTGGCCACTCATTGTAAAGAAAGAGAGAGATTACAAGATTAAGCAAGAGATCCAAGCAATTTGAATTACTGATTCAAACTGAAGGTATTGGATAGTATATTCATTAGTTCAACTGGCATTTTATTTGCATTCTCCTCTCTGGAATTGAGTCTCAAACATTCAATTCATGCTTGTCAAGTAATCAATTGAGTTTCTTTCCTTGTTCTTACTGTTTCTTCTTTGAATCTTTTTTTTTATTTCATTTTATTGTCTTTTCCTTAAAGAACATCAATCAATGATCATTGACTGAATCCAGCAGGCCACTGGCCCAATTATGAGGTAATTGGTGAGCCTTTAGGCCTGGATCAGTCATAAACATCAAGAATCTTCAATTCATTTGCTGCTGCGCTGGTTTCATTGAGAATCTTTCATTATTAATTGATTTTTTTGCTTTTAATTGAGGGATAAGGACTTGTCACTTTATAATTGCCTCAATTGAATCGCTATGATCGATTGAGAGCAGTTGAAATCGTATAATTCATGTATAAATATATTGATTCTGATAAGATCAGTATGTCACTAACCAATGAAGCTCGAATCCATTGAAATTCTCATCTAACTCAGTGAGCCACT
>CAXKVV010001767.1:0-31762 GCA_964058805.1 Schoenoplectus triqueter
GATCTTAGGGTTTAGAATTAAGGATTTAGAAATATATTTTATAATGAAAGTTTATTATACTATTTTATTATTATTATTATTAGCAGTACTATTATTAATAGCATATTATTAGCATCATTATCATTATTATTATCATATTGTCATCGTCATTATCATTATCATTATCATTATCATTTATTATTTATTTTTATTTATTTATTATTATTATTGTTAGTATTTTTTTCTATCATTATTATTATTATCATTGATATTTGAGATCTCTGATCTTATGCTTTCAGATTGGGTTTCATTTCTAGCCTACCCCAATTTATTTGGGAATAAAGGCTTTGTTGTTGTTGTTGTCTTGATACATATGGTTTTGGAAGAGGGAACAAGAAAACCCAGCTATTTGTAAAGGAAAATAGTTTGTTGTTGATTACCAAAATGATAAATGCTACTGGAGTGTCATGCTGGTAACTGCTTTAGAGACAAAGCTATCCCAAATTGTACTATGCATATTTGTTCTAGCAGTTCATTAGTTGAGGCGATAAGCAAACTGCATTACTATTCTGAAGCATTAATAATTACTGTTGTTATGTCAAATGTTTACATCTTAACAACCTCTGAATGGAATAAAGACAAATAAATGTTTTCCGAGGGTTATAATAACAAAGATTTCTCTTACAGAGTTGCTGCCGTCAGTACTTGGCACGATTGCACTATTCAAGAACAAGGAAAGCTACAATTACTACACAATGTGCTTGGAGGGGTAAAATTGCTAGGAGAGAGCTACGCAAGCTTAAAATGGTAAGTTCTCCTTTCTTTTCTTTCTGTAGCTATTTATCCTTCTAAATGCCTTGTTGCACCATGAATTTCTTTCATTAGTTTCTCATACAGGTTAATTTGTACCCTGCTGGGTGGTATAATAATCCCTGAAACCCTCATACCTTTAAAATGATTGTTACCATCTGATCATGGCCCTACAAATGTATGTGTTAGATGGCTTGGTAGAATACCAACCAACATAAGATTCATTCATAATGGTACTGTAACTTAGTTGATACATGCTAAGTTTGTTTGTTGACTACATGTAAAACCAATGGGTAACAAGGGGGCAGTTGCATTGCTGCATCAGTGCTGTTTTTTGATACATGGTTTACATAATGAGCAGCTCTCCTGATTTGTGATTTTTTCTAATTCCTTACTTGGGCTCCCCTTATTAACTAGGCTGCAAGAGAAACTGGTGCATTGCAAGCTGCCAAAAACAAGCTGGAGAAAGAAGTTGAGGAACTTAGGTGGAAATATAACCTGGAAAAACAACTGCGTGTAAGTAAACCAATGAAATATGAATGCTTATGGCTAGTACAATATATATCGACTTAATTTTGTGCATAAATGCTCTCGCAATTAATATTAGGTACCTTATCTTTCAGATCGAAGAAAAACTGAATTTTCCTTATTTCTATTAGACTTGGTTAAAGCTTCCAACTAAAAGTCGTAGCAATAACAATGAATCTTTCATTTTACACCAATTCAGTCACCTTGAAACAATAGAGAAGGTGGGCTCTATCTTCCAACTTTTTTTGTTGTGTAGGAAAAATTGGCAGAGCAGAAAAAAGAAGAAACCACAAGGTTACAAGCAGCATTGGAGGTGGTACAAGAGAAGTACAAAGAAACTAAAGAAGAGCTGGCGAAGGAGCGGGTGGCTGCCAAAAAGTCTACTGAGGTTGTGCCTATTGTTAAAGAGGTTCCTGTTATTGACACTGAACTCATGGATAAACTCCGAGATGAAAATGAAAAGCTCAAGGTTAGTGCACTCATCTATGTTCTTTTGTAGAGTTTATCAGTCTCATGGGTAATGCACGTGCGAAATTAGTGTGCAAGTACCACAGTTCCTGGTATAGTACCAAAAAAGCAATCAACTGAACATAGTTGCTAGAGAACTTGACCATAAACAAGTTGATCAAAACACATCATTTTGGCCTGGGATGTTTTAAGAGAAGGTATCCAGCCATTACCACTTATGGTATAAGATGTATCTGCTGGTGTTCTGAAATTATTAATTATTATTTTGAGTCATAGATCCAATAATTTGTTGTGCTGCTTGCTTGATAGGCTTTGGTTGGTTCACTTGAGAAAAAGATAGGCGAAGCAGAGAAGAAGTATGAAGAAACCAGCAGAATCAGTGAGGAGAGACTGAAAAAGGCAACTGATGCTGAGTCTAAAATTGATGACCTCAATAAGACAATGCAAAGGTTGGTGTTTATGTTTTTTCTCCACTTCCTAATATTTTGTTTCAAGAAGGAAAAGATTTGGCTTTATTTACTTTATTTTGACTCAATTGATGTTTTTCCTTATTCAGGCTTAAGGAGAGGTTGGCAACTATGGAAACAGAGGACAAAATACTCAGGCAACAGGTCTTGAATCCACAACCAGTCAGAAGCATGTCAGAGCACCTATCAATTCCAGTTACTCCCGAGCGACAGGTATTCCTACTGGCTTGTTCATGATATGCATGGAAAGTGTAGAGAAGAGGATGGGCTTCTATTCTGCAGTGTTTTGCTGTGTTTGGAAAGCTTAGAATAGCATAATGATGGAATTGGGCTTATTCCAAACCATGGAAAATCCACTCCACCTCCCATGTAATAGTGGGCTGGAAATAGGGAGGGGTTATAGTGCAGGAGATAAACCGAGATGGCTTGGTTGCACAAGTCCATCTCAATTCAACTTTTCCACAATTCTACCCAATGCCACTCCCATGTGGATACCATCCCTCGACAATTCAAACTCTTTCACCATTCTACCCCTACTATTCAACAATTTTGATTTTTCTTGCATGCATACCCTAACATATTGGATTACTGGTATCTTCTGACTAAAAGCAAATAGCAATCTTGATACTAGTGCAATTTTAATTGTGGAAATCTTAGGACAACTTACATAAAATGGAAATTGAAAACATGAACCCAAATTGGCTTGGCTGTATGTTTATGTTAGGACTTCTTTATGGCTGTGATCATCTAGTGAACCCCTAATTATAAATTAGATTACCTTGATCCATACTGTCGGTCTTTTATAGAGACACAAACTCGTTGATCACCAGACTCCTTTAAGCCTTCTAGCGATCTTTCTCTAATCCGATGGAGCGACTGAGAGGACCGATGCAGACAATTTCTTCTCTTCTAGAACTCTAACTTAGAGAGAGATGGATTCTGTTGGAAAACGAAAAGGTGCTAGAAAAATGGAGAATGAGGAAATTGATTTCAAAAATCAACAATCTCACTGTATATAATGGACGTCCATAACTGAGAGCAGTTATTTCTTAACAGGTCCATATCATATTCAAATCTCTCTTAACGAGTTCGCTGTTTAATCAGAAAACTGTTTATAGTTGTGTTCTCTAAGGACCAATAGCATAATTGTATTATTATCAAACTTTATATAATTTAGACCATCACTAAATCATAAAGTTATTAATACGCATTCTACATATTAAAGGACCCACTTCTCATGATACATATTAAACCTGATTAATAATACATAATTTGATCACTTCATAACGGATATAATTTGACAGTCCATTATTTAATATATATTTATTACATATAAGCCCATATATGTTGTAATTAATAATAATTAATTCCAACAGTTTATTGCAAAACCGTAGCTAGACAAAGCTGTATTCTTTTAGGTAGATCCAACGCTCAAGTGCATATGGAAGAACAGGATTTTTTTTCTTTTTCTTTCTTTTTTCTTGAGCATGGGATGGAGGGGCACAAACCACTAATCACCTCCAGTGCAGGTTCTGGGTTTCAAACAGTTGGCTTTCCACATAGGGGTAATCCTTAGGCTGTACTCCAGAGTTTGAGTGGGGAGGGGGGATGGGAGGGAAGGAAAGGGAACGAGAGGGAGGTGAAATTTGTTACACCCCAAATGGAAGGTGAAAATTGTTGGAAAAACTAGTAGAGAGATTCTCCCCGTTTCCCTACATCCACCTCCATTAATCTCTTAAATTTAAACTTGGGAGCAAGGTGAAATATTATCTCTCCTGCCCTTTCCTCCCCTCCTCTCCTCCCCATTCACCCCCTCTGAAGCACATACTTAGTGACTAGGCTATGTGTGGTCCTTGAAGGATATGATAGTTAAAATTCATACAACTAGGTAATGCAAAATATAAGAGGAAATTTATCAACACATTTTAGTTCTCTTGCGGGATAAAAGATTTCTTTCTTTTTGAGTTGTGCAAGAATATTGATGTCATGACATATGAATATGATTTCTCCCTTGTGTGTTTTCATTTATTCATTTGTATGTTTTCTGATGCCTTTTTGCCTTTTCATCTTGTTCTCCTTGCGCTGTTCTTAGGTAGTTGCGAATGGTTTCCATGAGCCTGTTGAGGAACCAAAGGTAATAATACTTGGCCATTGCGTTCTCCTGAGTTTTCCTGAAAATTTATATTCTTAACGGTGATTCTTTCTTTCTATACACAGGAGCCTCAGAGTGCACCTCCAGTTATGAAGGATCATGTAACCAATGAATCCAAGTTGAAGAGAAGTTTCACAGAGAGGCAGCATGTATAGCTCAATTTCCTTGTTCTTTTGTATTTTTATTTAAAGAACCTAGCAAATGGTTTTTCTGGTAAAGTATAAGTAATCATCTGTTTTGATAGTACATGTCAAAAACAAAAGAAATATTTTATTTATTTTGAGGGAAGTATACAATTAATTGGATGTTTAGTTTTATAAGAACCCAGCTCCATTTGGAAATGCATTAGTTACTTGTGTATAAAGAGTTATTGTTGGTTTTAATATAATTTGATTGTGTAGGAAACTGTTGATACACTTGTAAACTGTGTGGGTAAGAATCTTGGATATAGCCAGGGCAAGCCAATTGCTGCAGCTACCATTTACAAGTGCCTTCTAAACTGGAAGTCTTTTGAGGCAGAGAAAACAAGTGTTTTTGACCGCCTCATCCAGCTAATCGGCTCTTCCATTGAGGTATTCAGTCTGTATATAAATGAGCTCGTCCAATACAACTGTAGAATTTTATTTTATTGTATTTTACAAGCTAGAATGATAAATAATACTCAGGTGTTAGTTTCTATTTGTTATTGTCTACAAGTACAGGGTTTGAGGTTCTCTGGGTGATATCAGCACTGATATCCAATATGGGAAATGATAACTGTTTTCTTCTAATGTAGTCTTTGTTTTTAAGAGAATGAAGGGTTAATGTGCAGAACTAAGGTAGAACTGTTGGTTTACCGTACATTGACATTTGCTCTGTGAACGATAAAATATGCAGAGTGAGGAGAACACTGAAAATCTTGCCTACTGGCTGTCGAACACATCATGTCTACTCTTTCTGCTTCAAAAGAGTTTAAAAGCTGCTGGCTCAGCGGGGTTGCCACCACGCAAGAAACCACCGCCCACATCATTATTTGGTAGGATGGCTCAGGTATGTCATTTTTATGTTCATAATTACTTAGCAGTTATTGCAGTCTTCTTTTTGTATTTAAATGTATCATTCATCATCGGTTTTTCACCCCACCCTTGATGTTTTCACTTAATTTTTTTCATTGTGCTTAGGAAAGAAAATTATCATTTCTGTGCATATTTCTATTTTCATTTTTTAATGATACTATTATTTGGTTTTTTTTGTTATCCAGAGCTTCAGGTCACCTTCTCTATCAAACATCAATTTTGAAGGGACTGAGTTTGTGCATGTAGTGGAGGCCAAGTACCCTGCCTTGCTTTTCAAACAGCAGCTAACGGCTTATGTTGAGAAAATATATGGGATTATCAGGGACAACATTAAAAAGGATATTTCCCCGTTGATTTCATTATGCATTCAGGTGTGCTGAATTTATTTTTGGAAGTTGATCTCCTTTTTTCCCCCTCTTAACTTTGTTTATAAGAGATCTCTTCTGAAAGTTTGTGATTAAAGGCAGAATTTATCCATACATGAGTAGATTATGAGAGTTTACTTAAATTGGAAATGAGATACATACAGAAAGGAATTGGATCACACAGAAAAAATGTTCATTGAACTTTGTATTTTCTGGTGGCTGGACTAATCTTAACTAGAGTGCCAGACATTTCTTAAATCCCAATGCATTGGTATACTTCCACATTGATATATCATCTTCAGATGGAGTTTTCTATGCAACTGACAAGATCCTTTTTCTATTGTGTGAAGGCCCCAAGAACAATGAAGGCGAGCATGATACGTATTTCAGGTCGGTCTGCAGGGAATCAACCTCATCAGACAAACCACTGGCAGAACATCATTGACACCCTTGATAATACCTTAAAGATGCTCCAAGATAATCATGTATATATTCTAAAGATTGTTTTTCTTTATTCTTGTATCCAGAATCCATTTACCATATCATCCCCCCCCCCAACCCAAAATAATCATTCATGTAACAATTATTCCACTCCAGGTACCTCCTGTTCTGTGCCAGAAGATTTTTACCCAAATATTCTCCTACATTAATGTCCAACTATTCAACAGGTAATAATTTTTCATAAATATTATTGGAATTTGATTTACTTGCCCTGTAAACTTTAATTGTGCATCTCGTCCAAATATACACTTTAAGAGAGTTTCTAATTAACGGAGAAAAAAGAAAGAAAATGGAGTCTCTAGTTAATCGAAATTGCCTAATTGGTAAATTGTTACTACATATGCAGTCTACTTCTTCGCCGTGAGTGTTGCTCCTTCAGTAATGGAGAATATGTCAAAGCTGGTCTTGCTGACCTGGAATTATGGTGTGCCAAAGCAAAGGCTGAGGTAACTAGATGACTAGTACACAGCGTGGTTGACTTTTCATTAACCAACTTATCTATTAGAGGCCTTTTGAGCCCTTTGCAATTGCGGGTGACATCCTGATTTTTTTTTTTTGTAGTATGCTGGTATTTCATGGGATGAACTGAAGCATATCAGACAAGCTGTCGGCTTCTTGGTATGTACCAGTTTAGACATCATCATTTCCATTGTTATGTATGCTTCTAAGATGGTCACATAAACTAATGAAAAAAATAGGAGCTGAGCATTTATAATTAATTTAAGATATCTTCCTGGCTCATCTGTTGCAATTTCAGGTTATTTTTCAGAAGTACAGAATCTCATATGATGAGATAGTCAATGATCTGTGCCCAGTAAGCGAATAGTTCTGATAGCATTTTTTCTGTTAATCACTTTATTGTTACTTCTGTTATCGTTGCTTATGGTAATGTGTTTGTGGTTGCAGATATTGAGCGTGCAACAACTTTATAGAATTTGCACGCAGTACTGGGATGACAAGTACAATACCCAAAGTGTCTCCTCAAATGTAAGTTATAAATAGATATTATATTTCATCAAAGATGAATCTATTGACAGTGACAGTGACAGTGCCAGTATAACTAGTAGAAGAAATATAACTAAATGATTTTGTTGGCGTTTTCTCTTGGCAGGTTCTGGCTAGTATGCGGATATTGATGGCAGAGGACTCAAACAATGCCGACAGCACAGCTTTCTTGCTGGATGACAACTCAAGGTAGTAATTACCAAAAATGAATATACAGAAAGGATTGAGACGGTACTACCACTTGAACAGTTACTGTTTTCTCTGTGGCACCAAAGTGTATATTCCAGGAAAAGGATCCCTGCAGTGATTCTGTTAATAACCATAGAGTCCAGCTTGTTAGTAGCACGACCTCTTAATTTCCTTGCATGATTATATGCCTCTAGTTGAACCCCTTGTTAACAACTAGCTTTCTTGAATTATATTTTTTTACTTTAGAGGTCAGAGCATTGCTTAATTGAAATCCTGATGTTTGTTTTGTGTTTTTCAATTACTCTTGCAGCATCCCCTTCTCAGTAGACGATATATCAAACTCTCTACAGGAAAAGGATTTTGTGGATGTTAAGCCAGCAGAGGAGCTTCTGGAGGTTCCCGCCTTCCAGTTTTTACAGGAATAGGGAACGAGAAGCCTCACACTTTTTTCACACATTTCATTCTCATTGGTTTTACAACTTTATGTAAATCTTCTCTTTTGTTGTCTTCTTTCTTTTTCTTTTGTTACAAGTTCACTTTGTTCTTTATGCCGCCTATTTATTATAATTCCCTCCATCTTTGCTTGGTTTGTTATATTCTTTAATTTTGTTTTTTGGGGGGTTGATTTAGATATGTAAAATTATATAGGTAGGTGATATAGGGCTTGGGATAAGTTATATCCTGCCGGCTTGATTATGCTGGTTGAGCATTCTTTGTAGGAAAGTTATTTCGTTAGTCTTAGAGAGTTGAGTTACCCAATGGTGGTACTTTATCATACAAATTTTGTATGCTTTGTAAAGCAAGGAATTATTGGATTTTGTTGTTATGAAGCAAGATGAAAGTTGTCTCATCCTCTGGGATCTCGATACTTTTTCCCTTTATCTTCTTTGTGGTAGTAAGACCATTGGATTAACATAATTTTGTTCAAACATAAATTTGCAGAAGTTTATATCCAACAATGAAATCTGAAAGGAACACATATTTTAGTTGTCTGTTTGTTCTCTAATCCTCAAATACGAGTTTATATGATGAAATACTAGTTTCTACACGCTTCTCGTCTATATGAGAATTAGGTTCATAATAGATACATGTAAAAGTTGTACAAGAAGAATTGAAGAATTATATTTGTAATTGCCTTCTTCATCACTAATTGGATTCATGTTGTTATTCATAGCTGCGGGTCAAGATAAATGTATATAGCACTCTTATGCTTCTAATTATGTAGAAAATCTCCCAATCAGTGCCTACTAATACTATGGTACGAGCATCTGTTAAGGCCTTGATGTCTACTCGCCAATAGTGTGTTGATGACTAATTTCTTTTTGAAATAACTATACTGTTTAGATTAATTATTGCGGTATTTAGTTACTTGGTAACTCATATATTTTCTATGAAAAATGTTACAGAGATCAAAATCAATACAAAATTTATTATTCACATTAAATGTGTTAGTATTTATGTTAATGATTTTATTATTCAACTCATTTTGTATTGTAGTTTATTATTCAATTTTGATACTGTTATGAATAATAACTCGTTTAGCATAAATAATAATAATACTGTACAAAAGAAGTATAACATAATATGATCAATAACTCGCTCAACGTGAATAACAAAATTCATACGGGTTTTGGTATCTGTATTACTGTCTCTTTATACATATTCAGTTATAAAATGTTCATAGCCGTTGATCCCTTCACGTTTTCTCCTCTTGAAACATGTCAACCGATTAAGCAATAAAATTTCCATACGTGCACTACTTTTTTTTTTCCGTTTGCAGAAAGGCACAAGCGTACAAAAATATAGCTTGAGAAATCGGAGTAAACAAATATTATGATCGCTAAAAAAATAACTACATGGCATATTGGGCTGCAATTTCTCAAAATTGATATTCAGGCTGTGCAGAACATACAATAAAATGCTGAACAAAATTAACACATGCTAAATACATACGACCAGTAGAATTTAGAAAAATAAAGAAAATTCCTTTTTCTTTAGTCTCTCTTTGGGCTCTATATTCAATTATTCACCACCGCAGTCACCAATTATGTTAATGAGATCTCTCCCTCTTTGAATTAATGCATTAAAAATTCTGTTTTATTTAACCAACCATAAATTAAAATATTTTTATGGTTGGTTAAACAAAACAGAATTTTAACAAAAGAAAAATTTATCAAGAAAAGGTTGGCAAGGAGACTATAGCTATATATTTTGTTCAAATTTTGAAACAATTAATCATTTATTTATTCATTGTTCATTAGCTAATTGTTTATGAGATTGGATAGCTAGATACAATAATTTTACATTTACATGTGTTACTGTTGAGGATTTATGGCAGATTAATGCTTATATTTCATATAAAGATAATAACATATGTGAAATGATAAGAGGTGCAATAATATGGTCTTTATGGAAAGAAAGGAATAAACTGATTTTTCAGGGCTAAATGCAAATCTGTTAGATCTTTAGGAAGAAATATATCATTAATTAAGTATTGGAGCCAAATAAAAGGGGCAAATTATGCTGATAGCATTCATCAAATCATTCCCCAGACTTAAATGATATATACCTATGCAGATTTTAGAGGCCAACTTAAAAATAGAGCATTCAGAGGCCGAGCAAGAGGCCTTGTCTGTCGCAAAAACTGATTTAGTATTTATATAAGTACTACTAGTATAATGGTTAATGAATTAGTACCTATCCCATTCTTTGTATGGCATTGTTCTTTTATTTTGATCACAACTGGAGTTGAAGAATTTGCAGTTTCAAGGCTTTGCCATTTGGGTCTCAAGAGGAGAATGGAGAATTTTCATTTTTAATTCAATGTTATGTCTTTTGAGTAGGCACTGAATGATGCTTGTTGCTATGCGCTAATCATAAGTTTGTAAATACTCACGGTTTCGGGTTGTGGTACCATTGAACTAATGTTTTGTTAATGAAATCGGTGGGAAACCACTACTTTAAAAAATAATATTGCGTGTTAAATATTATACCAAATGTAAACAAAAATTTGAATATTTTGTGAATACTATGGAATATTATTTAGGGCGTCAAAAGAATTCGTAGCTTGTCAAACGAGTCCATCAAACTTGACATGATTCAACTCGACTAAGCTTGTTTATCGCCTTAACATTTTTTTTGAAATAGTGGAGTACTTCCACCAGTTTCATTGAAACTGATAAACCATATAAAGTCAAGGGTCCGATACGGTACCAAACAGTTGGTACCTTAAATAAGACAAAAGAACACATATAAGTATCACTACACAAACACATTCCAACCGACTACTAATCTTAACAAACTAGCACCTAACAAGCACTAAAATTATTATTTTTTGTTATCTTGAAAAGGAAAGTTGGCCAAAATGAGAAATAATATCTAAAAATGTTGTTTAAGATCACAACTACAGAAGAAATTAATCATCAATCTCGCTTTTAAACATAGGAGCTGCCAAAGCCACTGGAGTGTCCTCCAAATCTCTCACTAGGATTTCCTCTATTACCTCTCCCTCTAACGTGGTTTCAGCCAAAGCCTGAATCTGCAGAGAAAGAACCTCTACGTCCTGTGATAAAATAACGAATAAGTGTAACAAATTGACTTTACCTTTTATGCCATACCAGTATTGAGCAAAACTGATGATCTGCATGCCAATCACAGCCACATTTTTGGGCTTGCAATTATCATTAAAACATAAATGATTCCTTTCAAGCCAAATAGTTCAGAGAACTGCTCCACTAATCAATTCCACAACATATTGATTTTTCAAAAAAAAACACTATAATCTAAAGTCCACAAATCCTCAATTGTAGATCTCGCAAAAGAGAAGTCATTGTATTTGACTATCCAATCTCAAATACTAGAAATAAAAGAGCATGTAACAAAGAGGTGATTTGTGGATTCCTCTTCACTACAAAAAATATTTGCAAGCTAAAGAGTATTCATGTTTCCACCTATCTATCCAGAATAAAATGGATTCACCATCATTTACTTTTTAATTAATACTTACATCTAATATATCCTTAAAAAGATGGATACTTTTATAAAAAGGTGAACTATTAATGGTAGGAGCAGATGCAAGATATTTGTGAAGCAAAATCTACTTCCATAAACCCTGAATGGATGGATCTCTAAACCTAAATAATTATTTAATAAGTAAAAATTTATTTAAAAGATCTAAATCAAGCACACCTGATTCCTCTTGGTCCTTACTCTTGCATATAATTTTTCAATTTTTCAAGAGATTAAATTAATTTTTTTTCTAATTGTACTACCTCCATATAAAAAAAGGCTTCTTAATTGTTCTATTCTTTATTTTACCTTACTATTCTTTATTTTACCTTAATAGAAAGTTTATAGAAGAACATCCAGGAATTGAGGTAATAACAAAACAAAATAATTTTCATACAATTTGTCAATTCAATCATATCTAGTACCATGAGAAAGACCAGTGTTTCCGATTCTTGAACTACAATTTAACCTAGAATTTTCCGAGAAGAAATGAAAAATGACAGGTTTTTGCATGCTTATTGACAAAAATAAAACAATTTATCTCAGAAAATGCTTAGATTATTTATTGTTCGAACAGTAAATTTACACGATTTATTTATTAATATCTAAAAAAAGTGAAATGAAAAGGTAGAAATCCACAATAAGAAAAATAGCACCACTCAGTCGCACACCAGACTAACCAATGCATACCCGATACAAGGAAAAAAAAGAAAAAGAAGGTTCAAACGTACAAAAACCCATTATATAATCTATTTTCAAATCTTGCAAGCAAATTGAAGCCCCTCTTGTGTAAGCACACTCGAGTCTGACACTGCTGGCTGGACCCGCGCAACCTTTGCTATAGCCTTATTTTCATCAGCTGAACCACCTTCAAGGAATGCCCCGACAATTTTTCCATCCTTGATCCAGTATGAACCAAACTTGGGTTTAGCTGAGGCTGGGTCACTATCCCCGAAAATAACCGTCTCTTCTCCCACGTTGTCCCCATAGAATTGCCATGACAGATCAAATGAGCGTGAATAGAAGTATGGAAGGTAGTCATATTCTTCAATCGACTTCCCCTCTTCACTTGCTTTGATTGCCTAAAGTCATTAAACAGAAGGAATAAGGTTATGAAAGGAAGAAAAACTAAGATAGCTTTCCAAAAATATTGAAAGGATTTCTTGAAGCTTCCACCAATGTGGAAATGCATAATAAGAGCTTGTAGGTTTGTAGTGATAGAAAAAGATGTTTATATCAATATCGTTAAGTGGTCAATTACCATGATAGCCCTTGTTCAAATTACCACCATGGTGCAAGCAATTATGGATTTTAGCTTTCTACTTGAAAAAAATTCCAATACAGGGAATGACATGCTGCCTTGATCAGTATAATGGGAAAAAAAGAATAAAAAAAGAATTGAAAAGAAGAAATGACAAGAAAGAAACCTTAACAGCCTGCTCAGCAGATTTCCTGGCATGGTCGACATGCTCAACTCTACGCAAGTCCCCATACAACTTCATAGGAAATGTCGCCACATCACCAACTGCATACACTCCGGGGGCGCTTGTCTGGAAGAATGCATCAGTCTGGAACACCAAAATTGAATCCCTGAGGTGCTTTCTTTTAGGTAAACCAGAAAAAATGAAAGCAGTTACATACCTTGATTCCACCTTTCTCCTCAGCAACTTGACCCTTGAAGAGAGAGGTTAGAGGTCTGCCACCAACACCCACAACAACTATGTCAGCGTCTAGCACCCTTCCATCCTTCAACTTAACTGCTGTCACCTGATCATGAAATAAAATCAAGTATACAGCCCATTACTGTTTAAGGCTTATAAATAACAGCATTGTATGATAACTAACAAGTACTCACATCCCCATTGGTGTCTGAATCAAAACCGACAGCAACAGTGCCCTTGACTATCTTAACTCCTTTATTGGCATAGTAGCCCTCATAGAAAGCAGCAATTCCAGCAGTAAACAGCCTAGGCACTGAAATTGTGCAAACATTAAGCCAAATTAATTGTTAAGATGCAAAGGTAGCATCAATCAACTAATAATTAAAGAGAGGTATTAGAAAAGGAGAAGGGAGTAAAAAACATACTGCACCAAGGCTCAGGATAGACCATAGTCACATCCAAATTGTTAAGGCGCAATACTGCACTGATTTCAAGGCCAATATAGCCACCACCTACAATCACGGCCTTGCCATCCTTCTTTGCCTGAATTGCAGCCACTATTTTATCTGCATCCTCAATCTCCCTTAGGTAGAGGATGTTATTTGCATCAGCTCCTTGTACACCAAAATCAGTCAATTTAATCACCTGCCATAACAGACAATGACATGTTATTATGTGACACTTTATTAGTCCAAACACCCAAATAGGAAGAAAATAAACTCAAAGCAAAGGTCTCATGGAAATTTCATAGATAATGTGACTAATGTCATACTGATGAACCAGTGGCGATGATCAAGATGTCATAAGTGAAGGTCGCACCAGCTGCACTGGTCAGAGATTTAGAACTAAGATCAGCCTTTACAATCTCAGTGCTCAGTATCAGCTCGATTCCTATGAATACAAAAATGGAGAATCAGCCCAAAATGAAAATGTACTAGTACATTAGGCATATACAAAAGTCAAAGACTAAAGCAGTACCTTTTTCAGCATACCACTCTGGCAACAAGCGCTCACCACCACTGCCAACACAGACATGGAAGCCTGGAAGTCTTGCAGCACCTGAACCAGAAACACACGAATTTGTAAGTCATATAGGCAAATACTTACCTACAAAGGGGATAAAATGAAGCATTAATTGAAGAGAGACGGTATAATTATAAAAATAAAACAAAAAATAAGCACTTGCCTTGAGGGAAAAGGTAACCCTTGCTAAGTGCTGGCCTTTCATAAGGAGCTACCTGAAATTTCAATTTTATAATACATAATATACATTTAGTCGTTAAGATTAGTTGAAAGATAACTGTCATTATTTTTCTTTTTCTTTTTGCATTTTCATACCGCTTCTTTAGTAATGATAGCAAGTTCTCCTGGGTTGATCCCTTGCTTAGCAAACTCCCTAGCTGCATAACCCTACAATAACATAAAAACAGGCATATAAATCACAAAATATTCAAACATAAGAACAGAAAGAGTTAAATTAGAAAAAGAAACGATAAAAAGACTTAAATTTTTTACTTCAAAAAATATTTAAATTTGAATGTCTATTCTGTCCACTGAAAACAATTAAATCTACCAACTTAATTTAACAAAGCACTCCCTGCAACAGTGACGATTTAGCTGGTAATAGAAACAAGACGCTAAATCGCTCAAAATTTCAAAATCTACCGACTTAATTTCCTATTCTTCGAATTGATTCATCGACTTGACCAAATTCGTCCGAAAAACAAAATATCGTGACCACAAAAGAATCGAATAACAAGAGGTGATAAGAACTCACCCCAGCGACACCTCCTCCGAGGATCACATACTTGAAATGCTTTTCCGCCATGGATGGAATCTAAGCACGATCAAATCTCAGGAACGATCTTTCCTATTTTTAGTCTGTATAACGAGTGAGAGAGAGGGAGATCAGATAGAAAATAATGGACAAATGGATTGGGTTAAGTAGGTACATAAATTTATGAGAAGAACTTTTACAAATGAGCCCCTAAATATTTCACCCGATTTTACATAGAAAAGGAAGCATCTCCCAACCAACAATAAAAGTCGTAGATAGATTCAGTGAACTGTGAACCTAGTCAAACTCTTACGGTTCTTAAATAAGTGAAAAACTAAGAGACATATTTGCAAAGTTCTCTTTGGATATTTTTTCAGACAAAAAGGACACAAAGGCAAGATCAGCGCCTAATTAGATGACGGAAATAAGGGAAAAGAGTTCGGACACGTGGCAGAATTTGAAGCGTCTATTTTAGATGATGATGGAGGAGGCCACGTTTAACGAATCGGATCTTCTTGAGTTCCCATTCAGTGGCGGCCGGTCTCCAGTTTTCCAAATGTGAACGCATCCGGATTCTATATCTTTGCAATCTCATTCAATTTCGTGAAATGTCAAAAAAAAAAAAAGATATAGCAGTTCTTCTGTGGCGTTTACCACCGTTGATATATCCGTAACCTGACAGCCAACTGCTTTTAAGTATAATAAAAAAAATTAAGAATTATTCATGAATTATCCGGATTTTATCTCATGACAAACAGAACAACGAATTATTCAGTCATTTGTGAATTATTTAGTTAATATATAAATTATTCGTGAATAAAATAAAATTTACAAATGAAACACTATTTATTCAGATTGATACGGCGATTAAAAACTTTGAATATTATCTCAATCTTTATGCTTTCTTGTTTCTAACGAACATGATGAATGAAAAATTATTGTCAAAGAGTACAATTGCACCGACAAGAGCATCAAGAGTCAATGCACTCTCTCTCTTCTTTAAAGCTATAAGATATATATATATATATTTTTTTGTCCAGAATAGTGTTATAAAATCGGGATGGGTCGGGTCGGGTTATGGCGGGTCGGTGGGTTTTGGCGGGATGGGTCGGGACGGGTCCATTTTGGAAGGTTTGGCCGCGACCCGTCCTAGACCCGTCGGGTCGGACGGGTCGGGTCCAAGGGTGGGGCGGGTCGGGTCGGGAACGGGACGGGTCGGCGGGTTTTTTTTTTCAAAATTAAAAAATAACCCAATAAAATTCAAATAAATTCTAAAAAAATCTGAAAAATTTAAAAATAATTATTAAGAATATTAAAAATATATAACTATAATATATTTTGACAAAAAAATAATTTTCCCGCATTTTCTCGTATTTTCCCACATTTTTTTGAATTTTTTTGAATTTCCCGGGTTACCGGGTATTGGGTCGGGTTTGCACGGGTTTCCCAGGTCGGGTCAGGTCGAGGTGGGTTATCACGGGTTGGGCGGGTCGGGTCGGGTCGGGTTTAGCAAGGGTTTTTTTCAAATTTTTTTGCCTGCGCCCGTGCTAGACCTGCCGGTTCTAACGGGTCACGGGTCTAACGGGTTTGAGCACAGGTCGGGATGGGTCGCGGCCATGAGTTCGACGGGTCGGGTTTGACCCGTCCGGATTTTTTTAAAACTCTAGTCCAGAGCGGTTATTCATTTTGTTATTGTTTTGTATTACTTCATAGATTTTTTTCTGTGACTGAATTTATAATCTCAAATTATGATATTTTCATTAACATTATATCATAATTTTATATTTTTTATATTATACAATTCTAATATAATATATCATTGAAAATATATTTTTTTCCGAATTATGTTTAAATTATATCCAAATTATGAATTTCATATTTCACTGAATATTTTTCCGAATCAATTATTTGTCACTATGCTTCTAAGTTCCAAATTCCAATTGGCGTGCACAAAGAAGAAATGTACAATATATATAGTCCAATCACATGTTGTTGACGGTTTGAACTGAGAGGGGATTTATGAAATTTCATATTCACTATTCAAAGGGATACTACTTGCTAGCGTCACAGAAGATCGAGGTTTGAATAAGAATGACGTCGTGCTTTGACAGGCTTTCCTTGTATGTGTGTTCGTTCGCTTTTCGTCCAAGATGTCACAGATTTTTATTATTATAATTATTCAAATAATTTTAACTTTAATAATAAGATTGAAAAAATTAAAATTTTAAGAATACGAATGATAGCGCATCACTGTCAGTGATGCGTTGTAAAAACGCTACTGACAGTGACATTTTTTTTCTGTTTTTTTTCTTAAAAAAAAACTAAAAGACATCAGTGGGAGTAACGTTTTTCTCACTTACGTCAAAACCAACACAAAAATCTAAGTTTTTTTTTTAAATTTTTTTTTTAAAAAAAAAATTAAAGATGTCACTCTCAATGACGTCTTTACACAAATGTGTCAGTGTGATTGACGCGTTTACACAGCGTCAGTGGGACTGATGCGTTTACACAGCACCAGTGGGACTGAGGCGTTTACGTTGCCAGTGGGACTGACACGTTTACACAGCGCCACTGACAGTGACGTGCTGCCATTCATATTCTTAAAATTTTTATTTTATCACTTTTATTATTAAAATTAAGTTTATTTAAATAATTATTATAAAAAAACTGAAGATATCAGAGTCCACACTAGCTGCACTGCATCATATGTATTCTCAGAGGCTGAATCATTCGTTTCATTCAAATTTTGATGTTGATCGATTCCTAAAGATTTACTCTATTCATTTTTGTGGAATTCAACGTTTCAGACAGAATCTGAAATCGATTGCATTCTGTTTCGAAGGAGAGCAATCACATCAAATTAGGAGATATACATGGAAGTGGCATTTTTTTTTCTAATTAATTCATCTTAATTTTTTTCCTATTACAACTCGACGAATAATTGGGGATATTGATTAAGTTTTTAAATTCATGATTATAAAATTATCAACGTTAAACTAAAAGAGCAGGACAGAGAAAAAAATGAAATGTGAAAAATGAGCGTTGAGGGGGGTTCCACTGGTACGAGCATTTTCTTTGTTTAATAGAAGTGGTACGAGTTTGGTAGGTCTAAAACAATTATTTTTGTTTCTCTTTTGATTTCTTCTCCGACAATGAAAACCGCACTTCATTTTTATTACTACCAAATTATAACAGCCGGCGATCTAACAAAATGAATCAGTTTTTATTTACCTTTTTGTCTTTTTCATGTGATTCCAACCTATTTTAATAGCCATAAATAGGAAAGAATCCATCTAGAGCTGATGCTCTTCACAATTTGACAACTAGAAGCTAATTTTTTTTTTCTTCATTTGATTCTTTTTTGTGGTCATGACGGGGCGGCAATGTTGTTGTCATGGTACCGAGGCCATATTTTGATATCTTTCTCTTAATTTTTTTTTTGAAATATTAGTTTTCTATTAGATTATTAATAAAATAAAAGCATCAGAAATGCTGGCACATGGCAGAAGCCTCAACGTAGGTAGCATTGTGTGCTCAAAAAACTAAACATATCCCACACTTATAAAAAATGTATTCTGAGTTTCTGACAATGTTCTGGAACAATCTCGAAAGCATGCTCATAACTTATACAGTAACAAATATACATTAATCAGTAATGATATACCCTGCTCCGTTTCTCAGTGGTTCTGATCGAACAAATTTAAAATCTATCCCTTATTTTTAAGTTTTTTATGTTCAATGATCAACCACATGCTTTCCTTCTTTCGTTTTTTTTAATTATTTGTTTTCCCATTGTCCAGTGATGGTTGGTTCTTTCAGAATGTCTCAGCTAGGGGACCCAGAACTAGAGGTGGTGAGACCTGAGCTGTTGACAGATTAAACTATGAGAAAATAACTATTTTTGAGAAAGAAACCAGTAAATAAATTTGAACTTCATATTATGACTATGGCAAAGGTAGAATGATTAAATTACAAACATGCTAATTTCACAAATAAGCCAAACTTGTACAATAAACTAACACCGCCTAATTCACAACCTAGTGTCAGTAATTGCATTCTCTTGCTAAATGGCCTTGTAAAATAGCACAACAAAAACTTTACTCAAGTCCTACCTAGCTACTAGCTTTATCAGCCTATCAGAGAGTGGAAAGAGAGATTTAGGCCTTTGGAATGGTAACATTGAGAATCTTCACATCCTGGTGAGGTTTGTCATTCCTATCGGTTTTCACCTTCTCAATTGCCTGTTTAAATGAATTTCATTCATTCTCGGTCAATATCAATATGCCAACATAAGGAAAAAGAAAAATAAAGAATGTTAACAGAAGTTTGCTTTATTAGGGAATATACCTGAACAACATCCATTCCTTTCACAACTCGACCAAAAACAGTATGCTTGTTATCCAACCATGGCGTAGCTACTGTTGTTATGAAAAACTGGGACCCATTTGTATTGGGTCCCGCATTTGCCATCGACAATGTAAATGGTCTATCATGTCTCAAACTGCAATGCAGGTCAAGGAACAAACCAATTCACCACCCTTGTCACTATTATATACTATTAGTTCATCAAGGAGTTAAATAAAACAAGTGAGTTACCTCTTATGAAATTCATCTTCAAATTCCCTTCCCCAAATGGATTGGCCACCAGTGCCATCCCCTAAAGGATCTCCTGTCTGGATCATGAAGCCCTTAATAACTCGGTGAAAAATGAGATTGTCGTAATACCCATTTTTACAGTGAGTTGTGAAGTTTTCAACAGTTTTTGGGCACTCTTCTGGGTATAGCTTCAGGTGTATATCTCCTATTGATGTATGCATTATCTGTGATTTATAAAGATAATTTGTCAACTGCTCAGAAAAAAAAAAGAAATTTAACACAAAAAGGTACAGAAAGCAAACATACAATGTTGTCAGGGAGCGAAGAAGAGATGGATTTGCCCAACTCAGACACAGCTAAAAGCTCTTCAGCTGGTGGCTTCTCATTGAATACATCTTTTCCCTTTGTAGCATCTTCTGGTTCCTCTGGCTCTCTTCGACTGAAAAAACAATTAATTGCTTTTAGACTATATATAATGGACCTCAGAAAGGAAAATCAGATATGGAACCAGGTTCCAGGGCAATTTGCATTGAACTTTTGACTGAATGCGAAAGTTAGAAAACAATTCTAATATGTGCAACTTACAGCAAAATGAGTTAAAGAACTGAAAGACAAAAGCAGAAGTTGCATCCACAAATTTTAAACATTGACTAATAATCCATGTATTGTATCTCGACTCATCAAATTGCGTGGACTAAGTTACAAACTCAGAAAAGAGCTACCAAATCACTTTTGTTTGAAATTAGTTTCATTTGGAAATTAGAAAACAGTGGGGTGTCAACATTTAATAGACTTGACCTATTCAATCAAATTGACTGAAAGGTTGATTGTTATCTTCATAAACCTCAAAAAGATTCAGTCTGGATAGCAGAAATGAGAAATAAGGGGTGGTACCAACGTATCTAGCCAATGCTTTAAAATGGCTGGAAAAAAAATTTAAGGTGCCAATTAGAAGGTAAGTGAGAAACCTGAAAAGGTAGATGCGGTGTTTCTTTTTTTGGAGTAGGCAAATTGCCTACTCGATTTTCATTAAATAAATAAGAGGGAATGTACACACAAAAAAAAGAAAAAGAAAACTAAGATCCAAATGAGATGTAAGCGAGTTATACAGGCGGCCTCCTCAATTCAAATATTTTCCCATAGTAGGTTCTCTGTAATTATCCGTATGAGAAGTCGTTCGGTCGGCCTTTTATTATTTTGGAATATACACTGATTGTGCTCTTTCCATATGTTCCAATATCCTGCCGCCACCAGTTGAGCCTGCTTGGTCGAGAGTCGTGTTGTCCTATGTAGTAAGAATGGCAATTGAGCTATTGTTGACGGAGGTGCAATGTATGCGGTGTTTCTTAAAAGCACAACATAGTAGAGTTGGGTCTGTCAACTCCTTTGTCTCATTCACATTATGAACTTTCTTGTTAGACTTGTCCCCTTGGTACGGTGCTATCCTTAGAAATCGTTCATTGTTTTCAACTTTTCCCAGTATCCTTGCCACTTTATTTGTGTGCAAATTGACTATCTTCAGATATCCACAAAATTACAAAATAAAGAATTTCATGCAGAGATAGTGAATTTTAATTATGTTTGTTCATCAGGAAAAAATAATGGAGTACAGTTT
The DNA here is from genome assembly GCA_964058805.1 of Schoenoplectus triqueter. NCBI lineage: Eukaryota > Viridiplantae > Streptophyta > Magnoliopsida > Poales > Cyperaceae > Schoenoplectus > Schoenoplectus triqueter. The sequence goes on from CAXKVV010001767.1 coordinate 21,177, forward strand.
TTTTGTACCTTAATGCCTAAGAGTGTGGCATAAATAAGAAAATTGGAGCTCTCATCAAAGATGGCATTGGGTTGAGGAACACTTTCGGTCTTTTCTATTTCCTTTTCAATTGCCATTCTTCTGCCAAAATCAATTGCTTCAAGCCGGTACATTGGTGCATCACTTCTTTGTACATCTTGTGCCACCTGCCATTCATGGGGGTAATATTGTAACATTGTGATTCAGATTACTATGTTTTGAATCGGGTCATGTCATTAATGTTTGCTAAAAACACTTTCAAAATTAACTTGACCAACTAGTTACTGAATGTAGCCAACATTAATCATTACAAAGCCAATATAATATTATATATGTATAGTGTAACATTAAAGCTGGCGTTATGTGAACTTGAATTATTCACAATTGACAGAACACAATTCAAATCACAAATAAAAATAGGGTGGGGATCACTTGACAATGGGTTATTTTGACAATCTAGACAATAAATTCTTAAATAAATAGAAAAAAAAATCTTAAAAATGAATTTTTTTTATAGATGTATTATTCTATCTACAGATTGATGGTCATTCAAATTTCATGCAATTTCATTATCGTTTGATACACCATCAAAGACTATCAAAATTTTATATAATTTACAATGGTTCTAATTTAACGGTCTTTGATGGAGTATCAAACGATAATGAAATTGCATGAAATTTGAATGACCACCAATCTATAAGTAGAAGAACACATTTATAAATTTTTTTCCATTTTTAAGATTTCTTTCTATTTATTTAAGAGTCCATTGTCAAAATTGTCAAAATAACCCATTGTCAAGTGATCCCCACCCATAAAAATATTAGTTACTCAGCATAAATTTATTCAAGGTTCACCATCCCTTGTGGTTTCTTCAGCTAGCAAAACTTAGAAGTAAAAATGATGTGAATAAACAATTTCAACACAAGTGGTGAATTGTGAATCATGAATTAAAATGCTGATCAAGTGAATCAAATCAAGTCTATCTATTTGAATATGAAGCTTAAGATTCTAACTTCACTGCATGCAAGGGTATTATCTTACTGCAATGAAAGAGATAAAAAGGCAAAAAGAAAGTTGACAAAAATAATTCTTTATGTAACTAACCTCAAGAGACTCATCATATACATGCCTTAACTTTCCAGTTTTGAACCAAAAAACATGAATTCTGCGGTCAGGAGATGTAATTGCAAACTGATTTCCATCAGCACTCACCTACAACAGAAAAGTTCCAAGTATTACTTTCTTGTAATTTTAATTGCAATTGAAGAAAGATTGTGTTAAATACAAGAAATAATTCAATTTAATCATTTCAGAATATGAATGTAGAAATAGGAAAGGGACAAGCAACTAAAATGGTTTAAGAATATTACCTCGATTGCAGAGACAGTCGTCTTGCATTTCACAATTTCAAAGAGATTTGTATCTGTTTTCAACTTGAACTTCACACTGCATAAATGAAATGCAAAATAAAATTTGCCAGATGTACAAGGATTTAGTTTTGGGATCCCCTTTAATTTTTTATGATGTCATTCACTATCACTGGCGACTTATGAAAATCTTCCTTTCATGAGACTTCCTTACAAGTTCTAATCTGTTTGTTTACAACAAAGACTGCAATAACTAGCTTGGATCATTACCAAAAACTAACAATACTGGTATCATACGGTACCAGTATACTGCTGGTGTTGTCAGTATTATTCCGCTACAATCACTATAATTCATTTTTACACTGAATTCGTGTCAAGCATATCATTTTCATATATATTATAAAGAGAAATTCATGAAATAAGATGAAAGGAGTACTTACACATCTTCAGGAATTTGAGGTCAGAAGGAGACCAATATTCCAAAAGGCCTTTAGCATCAGCAGATATTACCACATCATAGGCCGGATTATATCTCTATGAATCTGCAAAAAGCTCACAAGCTAAGAATGACATTGCACCAGAAATTCATTAATATCACAATACTAGCCCTCAAACTTAATCTAAAAGGAAAAGGAGTAAAAAGTGTGACCTCTTTAGACATGATGGGTTCATTCGAACCAGAATACGCATCAAATAATATGAATGGCAGGGGTATTTCGGTCACTGATGGCAAGTTTTGGCTTGACATCACCTTCCCAGTAGACCCACTCAACTGAGCCAGCGACAAAGGAGAGGCGTATCATTACCATCATGTCATAGTTAACAACATCATATATTTTCACGGATTGGTCATTGGATATTGTACAGCACAGTAATCCATCTGCACTGACTGCCAGACCTTCAATTGGGCCAAGGTGAGATCTGAAATGCTTCGCAAATTCAATTCCTGCCGGTTTCTTCTTCCAAAACTTCAGATGACCTGATTCAATCATTAAAGCAACCATTTTGGTACATTCAAATCACACCACAATTTGAATTCTAGTATTACTAATATACAATTAATACAAGGCCCGGGGGGGGGGGGGGGAGCGAACCATCCATGGTGCCGGTAATGAAGAAATCAGCCGATTAAACAGCAACACGAGTGACAACATCCCTGTGCATATAGCTCTTCTCATACCTGTACTGGCAAAACACAATTGGTAAATATTTTCACACACACCCCACTCTAACCTTCTAAGCAGGAATTTGCAAGCAATTCATACTGATTTGTTTTGAACTGGTAGCAAGCAAAGGGAATAGTAAAAAAGAGGTAAATTTGAAGTACATGTGAGCGGAAGGGAGCGCGTCGAGGAAAGCTTTTTCGAACTGGAGAGGTCGCTTTTTGCGGGACTTGGGCGCGGCGGGGCCAGGCCCAATCATTGCATCCTCTTCCTCTCCGGTGGTGTCCGCCGGAGAGGTCCCGTTCGGATATCCGTCCATTTGCGAGTTGTGTTTGCTTAGCTGGTCGCTCCGCTCCGGTTCGGTTCCGACTGGAAGAGTCACCTGAGCGTTGAGAAAGAGAGAGAGGAGGGTAGAGACGAGAGACTGAACTGTGAAGACGGTTTGAGGGTTAATAACGTGTATTATGTTTGCACTTGGACCGCCACCTCAGACATACACCTATGTCGGTGATTAGTGGTCCCGCTATTTGCGTTGGGAGCTGATAGACGGGTAGATGGAGGTGCTCCAGGAACTTGTACAAAAGCGATCTGTAGACGGGTAAATGCTCGTATTTTCTATTCGGGTTCGGATTATTTAGCGGCCTCCGGATTTCTTTGTATTTTTCTAGCTTCGAGCTCCACTAACCACTCAATTTTTGAGATCATCAGTATCTGAATTCTGATTTGTTTAATGATTCCATGTGACATTGCAGAGAGCCAGAGAGCGAGAGAGAAGCAGGCAGAGGAGACATGAGTGGCCTCGTTGGATCTTGCACCTCCATAAACCCGAAATTAGTACGGATTTACAACCCGATTACCACTAACCTGTTTCCTAATCGTACCACTACTAATGTCAGTCTAAACCATCACCAAGTGATGAGCGCAGCACATCTTTCTTCATCGTCTGAACCTCTGGTTCTTAGAAGAGTTTCATCCATGGCGACTAATACTCCATCTTCTTCTACCGAGGAATCCAAACTTTTCTCTGTACTATTCGTCTGTCTAGGTACTTGTCTTGCGATTCCTCTACCTTTCTTCCCCCTTTTTGTCTAGAAATTTTGATCTATCTTGAATAAATCGGAGGACTTGAAACCGATAAAAATGTTCTAGTTCCCGTAACCAATCAGACAAACTAGATTGGATGGTTTGCTATCTGTGCGGGCTCCATTTCTTCGAATTTGATCCGATGGTGTTTTAAACAGGAAATATATGTCGAAGCCCAGCAGCAGAAGCAGTATTCAGAAACCTAGTCGAGAAGAGAGGATTGGCATCCAATTTCAGGATTGATTCAGCTGGTACCATAGGCTATCATGAGGTATATATTTCTACCAGTTCCATTTATTGAAAGATTTACTTATTTGGATTTTTATTGTACTTGTGATTGATTGACTGTCTCATGTATCCAAAATGCACATACAAAAAGGGGGATAAAGCTGATGGTAGGATGAGAGCAGCATCAAAGAGGAGAGGCGTTGAAGTTACTTCCATTTCAAGGCCCATCAGGCCCTCTGATTTTACTGAATTTGATCTCATTCTTGCCATGGATCGGCAAAATCAAGGTACCTTTGTGTATCTATTTGGACTAACCAGTTCTGCCCCACCCCCAAACCCACCTACACACACATAAAGCTTATTATTTATTGGCTTATTGCTGACCTTGTCCTTGAACATGTAGAGGATATTCTTAGTGCATATGAGAGATGGAGATTCAAGGAACCCCTCCCTCTAAATGCACCCAAAAAGGTTATTTCAGTTTATGTTGCATATAAATTGAATTATTCACTTGTTCATTTGTTTGGGCACGATACTTGTCTTATCATATATGGTCGAACTCCATTCCCCAAATTTATATTTAAGTTTTGATTATGAAAATTATAATGACGGTAGTTATGGATGCAATGCTATTATTTTTTTAATTTGTATGGTTTATCAATTATATACATTGATTTTCTTCAAGATAGGTAAAACTGATGTGTTCTTATTGTAAGAAGCACTCAGAAAGTGAGGTTCCTGATCCATATTACGGAGGTACTCAAGGATTTGAAAAGGTTGTTGCTTCTTCTATTTGATGCTTTTAAATTCATTCTTGTTTAAAATTAGGGAAAAAAATATGCTTTTTTACATTGTGTTTCTGTTTAGATGACTGCTTGTACAGACTGTTTTGCAGTACCATACCTCTTTGCCCTTGGTAAAAAAAGCAAAGAAATAAGCAAACATGTGACCACTAGAAGCACGGTTAACTCTGACCTGATTGTACAAATCCACTTTAAAAGTTCGACATTTATGCTTTTAATTCAAATAGTACATTACTAAATATGCTTTTTATCATTAGAACAAATTTATTGATGTTTAACAAAGAATGTTGGGGGTTAGCAGGAAATGTTAGGCGCTATTCGTCAAACTTCCATTTTCTCTCTTATTCTGCACATTCTATTTTGGTTTATTCATTATTTTGTGAATTGCTGGATATACAGGTATTGGATTTGCTGGAAGATGCCTGTGAGTCACTACTTGACAGTATTATTCAGTCACAGAATGCTCCTACTTCCGCTACTCCTTAGAACTCTTCTCACTCATTGCTCAGATATTGATTCATCTTCCATTTGCTACGAGAGCTTTTATTTTTTTCCTTTTTAAACTTTTATTGTTTATGACCGATGATGTTATGAACCCTATGAATGGACAAAGAGGTTGTTGATTTATTGAATTGACACCTTCTCTTGACAAATCTTCAAACTCAAATGACACCTTCTCTTGACAATAATTTCCTCAATTTCCTCAATTTCAATTGTTCAGTTTTGCAGTTTTATCCAGAATAATAATATACTAGTTCATCAGTAATAACATTCTACTAGTTCATCAAAATTTGACAGTCTACTACCTAAAGTGTAAGCGACATTGATTTGCATTGAACTTCAATTAGCTAATTACTAGCTTTTGTCCCGAACTACACTACTGCCTAAAGTACTTATTAGTGGCAAAAATGAAGACCAATAATTATCTCTCTGTGTCTACTTACATATGTCCGCTTGTAGTTCCAAGTAACCCTTCAGTGCGGGGGTTATTCATTATACAGTTTTCACTTTTAGTCCTTCATGTATCTATCTTCTGTTTCATTATACACTGTTCACCTTTTAGTCCGTGTATCTATCTTTTGTTTCAAAGTCAATATTTGTTAATGCAGCCGAAAATGACCTGAATGATGGGATGAGAGAAAGTGTGAATCGTTGTGGCCTATCTTTTATATCACCCATCAAAGGAGTAGATATATCTATGACTTGTATTACAAAAGGCAGGAGATTTCAAGAGAGATATGAGTTCTGCCTTGAACAGGGCAATGCTGATGCCAATCTCATTGCCAAGCGGAAAAGGCTTTTTAACTTAAATCTTGTTTTGGGTCTTAATTTTTTGTATGTTTACTGTGCATAATTCAAAGGATTTATCTTTTCCGGGACAATCTCTTTTGGGTAGTATAAGAAATTGTGGTTATAAAAATTATCTTAATGAAATTTCCAAATTTCCAGTTTCCTTTAAAGAAGGGAATGGATGAAAAGATTGATAGTAAAAATCTTGTACAATGAACAATGATCTTTTTGATAGCATTGTACTTTGGTGAGTTTGAATAGTCCATTCAATGGAATTTCTAGTGAAAAGGGATTCTAAACATACTTTGATACCACTGTTTCAAATGGTACAGTATGCTGCTTGAGGATATACGGTCTTTTTTTTTGAGGAGGACAATACTAAGTTTTATACTCTTGAGGTAGTGGATTCATTCCTTGCAGTAATCTGTCACATTCTGGCTTCTTAAATGCTATCTGATAGAGACACGTTTCTTTTAAATTCAACTGCGTTGATTGTTGACCAATTCAATTACTATGGCAGGATGTGGCCACTTCACCAGTCTTTTGGTCTTATCCATGTATGAACAGTAGTTATTGTCAGGGAATTGGACAGAAATTATGCAATCGAATCAGCTTTATTCTAATTATTTTATCTGGTTGAAGTTGGATTAGTGGAAGATCTGTTACCTTCAAGTAATTGCAGTTACCATTAATAGTTTAGCACAGTCTCTCTGGTAAATTATCTCACATTCATCTCACTGAATAAACAATTAATGCTTGGACTTCTAATCAGACTGGTATCTCTACTTGCGGGGTTCATGATTTTGAGCACACTTAGCTGTATTGCAATGGAAATTAAATACTCATCTAACTATGGATTCTCTGTGGACATGGATGTGCAGCCACGATATGAGAGGCTATGCTGTCTTAAGGTGCAAACAGAAGAGATCACAACTTTGGGACAACATGCATGTGCAGAGTGCCAAAACACTTCAGAGAAGAACACAAGGTGATTGAATGCTTGCATTGTGGTTGTACTGTGTTGCAATTAGTTTGTGTTGCTGTGAATTATGTCGATTAAGTGGTGCGCTTCGGTTTGTGCGAAATTGCTTGATAATATGCTGGAAATTTACATAGTAACAATTGATCATGGTACTCCAGGTTAGTGTTATTATTGATGGTATATTATACTAATTACTAGGAATACTTTCTGAGGAAACTTTTTTTTTCTTTTTTCTGAAGCAAGTCAACGCGCAATTATTTGATGTATGTATCGTAAGCTTTTATTTGATTGTAAGCAAAGAGATTGCTAAGATCACAGTTGTCATTTTATACGCTTGAAAACTTCTTTTATTAATTATCATTTAGTTGAGACACTTTGCAAAGAAAGTGAAATCAGCAAAAAGAAGAATAAAAGGAGAAAAAGTATGATCAACAGAAGAAAAAACAATATACAGCACTTGAGTCATATAACCTAACGTGAGAAGCAAAAATAATTAATCAAAACTAATATCAATTCAAAGATAACCAAACACTAAAAAGAATAAGAATTCACCAGATATCATTGTTTCTTGATTGCTTGAATTAGGAGAAAAAATCCACTTCCAATGCCTCCACCCCCAGTACCAGAAACCAGCTGGCCCAACTGAGACTGCTCTTCTTCAAGCCAGAGACGATTGTCAGCCGAAGTTCTTGTTTTAAACATGAAAAGTGCGCAGTTAGGCGGGTTGCAAAACCACCAATCATGTATGTCCCACATCATGTCGATAACCGTTCCATCGATAAATATCGTTTGGTTCCCTCGAAAGTTCCATTTCAGCCGCCTCACGCTCACAACCTTCTTCTTGTCGACAGTCACTGTCAACTCGGCATCCCTCGAATCCCATTCGTCACCTTTGCAACATATCAAGATATCATGTTCTTTGCCCTCCTCTCTGAACCTTGACTTGGTCAAATAAGTTGTTGTACCACGTATCTGCTCCTTTCGGCACAAGAAAGAGAACCTTGCCTTCGGAATATCTTCAAATTTGTGCACAAAATCTCGGCTCATATCACCAATTAGGAGGCCAAACTCTGCATCAGCTATGACCGCCACAAAGAAATCCTTGACTGGTTCAGGTCCCGATCCATACCTGGCAGATCCTATATCCCAGTGCAACCCGATAACTGTATTCTCTATCACAAATGCACGGCTGCCTCTTTTCTTCTGTAGTGTAATAGGTGTGTTTGCTTGTACTGTTATGTTGCCAGACATGCCAGTTGAGGTGTGCGCACTCGATTTTGGCGGTCTTGAAGAAGTTGATGATGATGTAGAATTAACAGAAGAACCATCTTCTATCTCGACCGAGAGGAAGTGCGAGTGGCTGCTCTTCGACCAGATTAGTTTAATTATGACCTCTTTCCGGCTTGACAAGATTGCCTTGTAGACACATGTGTGGACGGCTAGCAGTGATTTCTCCACCAAAAATGTGCTGGTCCTGGCATAGATACTGCTACCAGTACTCGGTTCTGACAAGCTGACAGAGCTATCACCAAAGCAAGAAGGGAAGTCTTTCATTGCCTCAGAAAGGATATAGAGGAAAGAATTCTCTATATCTCTTCTTGGGTTTTGTATCTCTCCTTTCTTTGTCTCTTAGGGGACGACTCAACTGTTTTAGAAAGAACAGAGTTGATTCCATCGCTCATTAAAAAAAAAAAAAGAGAAAAAAAGAAAAGATATGAAAGTTGAAAAAAGAAACAGTCCAAAACGTAATATTCATTGAGAACATATATTGATTGGAGACGTGGTGGAGTGTTTCTATATTATAGGCTTTGGATTTTGTATTTTACCTTATTTTGGTATATTCTTCTTTCGTGGTGGGAAAATTATGGATCCGACAACCCGCATAGTAAATTATCCACATTGCACATGTGGATCGGGTCCATGTCAATGTTAACCCGCAGTGGCAAAATGGTCGTTTACTATGAAAATGTCACGCCGCAAATGGCCACCAGATTTGAGTAAACAGATCTACTTAGAAAAATTCTTAACATTAGAATATACCTTATTATAATTCCTTGATATTTCTAAATAAAAATTAATAACTGTTTTATTCCATTTTAACATATATAAATTAAATAATTAACAATAAAAATAATATATATTCAGAATGTTAATATTACTGCACAGTTTGATATTGCTACAGTTACAGTAAGATACATTTAATTATACTTAATGAATGGCCAAGCAATATTCAATTTGATATTTCCATAAAGGTCGTAGGAGGTCGTAGATTTGAAATACAATTGAGAATTCTTGAAATCATTTTGGTTGACTCATTGAAGCTCTACTAAATTCCTTGATTATGTAATTATGTTAGTTAATTTGAAGTTTTGGACTATCAAACAATTAAGACAACATAATATGCTTATTTTCTTAGGTATAAACTTGCAATTTCATAAAAAAAAGCCACTGATACGTAAATAAATATAATTCAAGAATAAATATGAATTAATTTGTATATAATTACTTGATAATATTTAAAAATAATTATAAAATTCCTTAAAATATGTATTTGATTACATTTATAGTTCAGGCTTGATTCAATATATTAGCTCGAGCTTAGGTCGATTAATTTTAAATTCTAACTAGATTTTACCAATAATAGTCTAAATGAATGTTTTTTATTTTATTTTAACAGCAATACGTAACACAACTATTATCTTGTTTGTTATTCGATTAGTAATAACATAATACTGCTTGACTTTTCTCTTTTAAATTTTAATGCTGAAAGACAAAATAATAATAATAATAATAATAAATAAATAAATAAAAAGAGGTTTCATATAAAATAGTATATATCGAAGGATATCTATATAATTTTCATATAATTGATTGTCACAGTATTTTATATTGCATCGATAATCGTATTTTTCCTTATCTTGCAAATTAATTTTTAACTTAAAGTTTAAATTAAATATTCTCTATCTAAAATTTCTAAGTATTAAAGAATATATTTCAATTAGATTAATTTGATATTTTAAATTTATAATTGGGCTTGTAAGGAAACAATTTGGAAATAAATAGCGACTTCTAGATGAAGATGAGTAGCAAATGGATAACCTAACAGGTCTGAAGATTCCAACCCGAACCGTACTGCTTGGAATTTTGGGTGCAAATCCGATCTTACCCGACCCGCATTTATTCACCTTTTGATGTGACAATAGATCGTGGAAGAAAAAGAAAGAAAATAATAATTATTATTATTGGGATTTACTAAGATTCTTCTTGGCTGTATTTGCTTGTTTAAATTGGATTGACATTGGTGTATTTGACAAGTAGTAACCAACTTTCATTTATGCCCTTTGAAGTTTTATAAGTTCCAGAAAAGCGCACCACCTAAATTATCAGGATTAAAAAAAAATTGTTCGATTTTTATAAAAAAAAATGCACTTCAATAAAGACATATAACGGTTTATAAGACATTATTAAAAACACAACCGTGTGTTGTGTCATGAATGCTGATCAAGTTTTTAAAAATTATTTCATGATTTTTAACTGTAAGATAATAATTTTAAATTAAAACGGTTTAAAAAGACTTATTTAATGGTATTTAACGATCGTAACGGTTTCAACGAATTATTTATTTAACATTAAATATTTTGATGAAATTAAA